>JAQJVL010001783.1:7500-145689 GCA_035578905.1 Stictocephala bisonia
TCCTTAAGATATGAAGTAAGCCATTTGTGTGGAAGGCCACGAACACCACTAGCCTCTAACCGGTGCAAAAGGGTTCCATGATGCACACAGTCAAAGGCTTTCGAGAGATCAAGAAATATGCTTAGCACATGTTCCCTCCTCTCTAATCCATCGACAATGCCTTCGATAAGATTCTGCACAGCATCAATTGTAGATTTATTTTTCCTAAAACCGAATTGTTCAGAGCTGAGGATTTGGAATGTTTCAAGATAATTCTCCAATCTATTATAAAATACCCTCTCAAATACTTTACTGAAGACTGGGAGGATTGAAATGGGGCGATAATTATTTTTTTGAAATGGATCTTCTTTTTTAAATACAGGAATAACCTTGGCCATTTTTAGACCAGATGGAAAGGTCCCTGATTCAAAAGAGGAGTTGATTAATTTTGTAAGAGGCGTTAAGATGTGAATAAAGCAGCGCTTAAGGAGCCATACGGACATATTATTAATATCACATGATCTTTTTGAATTCAGTCTCTGTATCACACTGGCTACCTCCTCCTCGCAGACCGGAGGTAGGGCCATGGACTGGACCTGTTCTGTAACATGGGACTTATTCATTCGACCTGAATTTGATAAGAATGAGGAGGATATTGTTGAAAAATATAAATTTAACTCGTTGGCAACATGCAATGGATCTTCAACTAGGCAATCGTTGACCTTGAGTTTTATTTTAGATCCTGCATTTAATTTTGTACCCTTAGATGAATTATTATTGATAATTTTCCAGGCAGTTTTAGATATATTATCACTTTTACTTAAAGATTTGTTAACGTTATAAGCTTTGGCAGCTCTTATTACTCTTTTGTATGTCTGTCTATATCGCCTATAAAATATTTTAAAATCATTATTTTGAGTTTTAATGTATATTGAGTAATAAAACTTGAGCTTATCTCTGGATTTTAAAATTCCCTTAGTGATCCAGGAGCTTCGACTAGTTTTATGGCTTATTTTAGACTTTTTTAATGGGCATGCGATGTTTAAATGGTAACTGAAGCAGTTACTGAATTCAATATACATGCTTTCTGTATTATTTTTGTTGTTATTTAGGAAAGTCCAGGTTTCGTCTTTGAGTAACCTATTTAGAAGGTTGATGTTTTGAGGATGAAGATTTCTGATGAACTTTCCTGTAGGTTTATCACTAATCGAGTTGCAGCCACGAATCACCGCCTCTAACGCGAAGTGGTCAGAGATAGCCGTGTTTAATACAGAGACCGAAGTGTTATGAATGTTTGTGATAACATTGTCGATGGCTGTACTAGTTAAATTGGTTACTCTAGTTGGTGAGTTTACGGACCAGTTTAGATTAAATGACCTTAAAATATCGCGTAGCCGCTGGGTATGGGGGTTGGTGAAATCTAACACGTTTATGTTAATGTCACCCATCAAAATAAATTTACTTGATCGTGAAAATAACTTAGCTATGAGATGTTCCAACTGTTGAAAAAAAGAATTGTAACAGCCCCTTGGCGATCTATACAATCCCACTACCGTTACTTTTCCGACATGATTTAGAAATACATTAACCGCTGTTACCTCAAAATCTAATTCTAGTCTGTCATACACTTTAAAAGTATCAAAATTTAGAAAATGTTTCACAAAGATAATTACACCACCCCCTTTGAATTGCTCACGACAGAAATTACTAGCTAATGAATAATTTTTAATTTTGAAAAAGTCGATTGTTTCGGGCCTAAATCCATGTTCCGTGACAACTAAGACGTCAGGGTTAAGTTCATCACATAACAGTGATATCTCATCCATTTTGTTTGTGGCCATCTGAGCGTTCTGATGGACCAGCTTAAATGTAGAATTATTTAATTTCGAGTTTCTATTTTTTTTAAATGAATTTGGTTTATAAAAGGATTCCGAATCTGTATCCAAGTGACTTCCTAGCTCTTGAGAGGAATATGCTTGCCTAAAAAAACATTATTTTTATGTAGTTCAGGTACAATAGAAGTATGTAAAGCCTCCGAATTTTGAAGATTGTCAGATGTGTTGATTGTTAAAGCCTCAGCATATGTCACATGTTGGTGATAGGTCGTGGTTGGCAATGGTGGCCGAATGGTCTTAGATGGTCCCCGACTGCGGTGAGGATGCGCTGGCACTATCTTAGTCTTTAGTTTGTCCACAATAAGGCCAGCCAGAAGACGCTTCCCCGTAAGCCTGAGATGTAGCCCATGTGAGGTATAATAGGGTCTAGTGATCCTGCATATATTTAACAACTCGACATTAGTGTGGTGGCTACAAAGTTCATAAATATAATTGTTAACTTGGCTGATGGTGCGATGGATGGAACTACTGGGGTGGAGGTCGTACCTAGGTGTGAGTGGTACGACTAGGACTTTAGTGAATTCTTTGCAAGATTTCAGCAGATTTTCCATGTGTTTGTAAATCACGTAGTCTTCTCTTTTATCCACATCATTAGTTCCCGCCATCAATATTAAGCAGTGATCTCCAGCCGGCGTAGGTAATGGCATCATGTCAAGTAGACCTGCCCCTGGCTTGCAGACTCCGCTTACTACATGACCTATATTTGCCCTGACCTGAATGAGCCCAGCTAGGCCTCGAACGTGGCTATCCCCGACAATAGTAACGTTCTTGAATGATATATTATTTGTTTCTGTATTGGGGGTTTTGTTAGTTTTGTTATTGTAATTATAACTGGTGCTGTTAGTGCTTAGATCTGTTTTCAATTTATTTTTTCTTCTATTTCTCTTTCTTCTAACAGTAACAAATTCTTGTCCTTGTTCAGTATCGCCACAGTCCTCTTCTGTCAGCACGTCAACGCTGTTATGTGGCTCAGTTATTAGGCCAGACTCAAGGCTGGAGGATTGCTTTGGACGAGGCGTGGCCATATTTTTTAAGCTGATGATTTCGGCCTCCAGACATCTGATACTTTCAACCATGTTGCGCGCCTCCTCCCTCATTATGACGCATGTTTGGCATGGATGACGGAGAACTGGCTGCAAGTCATCAGTTTGGATCGATTTACTACTTACAGTATGTATCTTGTTTGCAGATCTAGGAATGGGTGACGTCTTGGATTGTGGGGGCACGAAGACATTATCCGTGTACTGTAGGAGGCGCTGGTCGGATTCGATTGAGTGGTCGAGGATGACCTTAAGTTCCGCACGCAGCTCAGCTAATTCCTTTTTTAAAACATTGTTCTCTATAAGGAGTTTTCCAGTCTGTGATTGGGGATCTTGCACCTCATAATCGGTATCTGTGGTTGGGCTGGAGATAGGCGTACTCGTGGATGTGGAAGCGAGAGTACTCCTTTCAGCCATGATGAAATTTTTATAGCTTACTATATATTATTAACGACTAAAAATGTATTGCATAACTACTTTACTGTATATTCCAACATGGTGAAGTGATAAGTAATGTTTTAAAGTTAATTTCAATCATATGTATAAAATGTAATAAAGTTATGAAATAATATATTTAAAAACTATATTTATTAATTTATCACCTTCTAAGATATTGTTTACTATTCCATAAATATTATTCCTAATCTGTTATTGTAAAATTATAATAGTTTACAAGTTATGTTTTGAACTAAAAGGTACATAAAAATTGCCGTTGTACAGATTATTATTTAAAGAACATGTTATGCATCTTCATAAGAAATATAGAATGACGTGAAGGATTGAAAAAAGGCATTACATTTTCTTGGTAAATAACCACAATTCCCTGGATTGTTTAAAGATCTTTAACTTCCTTACAAGGCTTATTTACAAAATTACAAGAAACCGTAAATTATTAAGCTTTAATGTGAGACAGCTCTTGAGCTTTGAAAAATTATTCCTCCAGCTTGCTTCAAAACAAAAAGAGAGTGAAATGTTTTTGATGAATATTTTCAATTAACAAATATACTGTCATTTTTTATATTCTACTCGTACTTACACTAATTCAAGTTTTTAGTGTACGAGAGGAATCTAAGAAATTGTCAGATATGTTTGGTGGGGAATTTCACAACTATGCAATTGTGATTAGGTTAGTTTTGGTTAGGTTAGTAAACCTGTAAATAACGAAACTAATATCAAGGGTTCGGGTAAAATATATTAAACAACTCATCATTACATAGTAAACTATAAATGATTTAATAAACTGTCTATTATGTTTTACCACTTCTGCAAAATTAAAAGTAATTTTCCAAGTGTATCGGACATTCTTTGATAGCTTCCATATTAACAATTCAAGTAACGATTAAGTAATAGCATCTACAGAACATGTATCTCATTACTATCGGTTCCAGTTATTAGCATACCTATGACCATTATCTACCCTTTAATTGGGCTTCCCTAGTCGATTGTCCTCTAATTAAGACAGGCTTTGTTTGTCAAAGACCCTTAATTGACTTATGGTCAGTCAGAGTGTTACAACAGGATTAGCTGCAGATAAAACTCTGATATAATTTAATAGAGATGTCCATTGCAAGTAGTAACAAGATTATTGTATACCTAACTTGTATATATTAAATATTTAAAGGTCATGATTATTCATTGATTATAAAATGTAAAGTGATCTCTTATCACAAAGCTAAATCCAATCCATGGAGCCATCTAACACCTACTTCACTGATTCTGTGTATGCAGACCAACCCCTCTGTAAGAGAGCGCAGGGGCCACTCTGTAACTATGTGATCCATTGTTTGAATAGACTCCACGCAATCACATGACTGCTCTACTGTCAATCCCCATTTATACTTCCAGTAATTCTATCTGCCAACGCCAGTTCGGAACCGATTTAACAGTGCTCCCTGCGAGGGAGGTTCATTCCACCTGGAAGTATAGACGGATCGTACAAGGAACTTATTACGTCCATCAAAACTGTTCCAGCTACGGCCCAGCTGGTATCGGGCGATAAGTTTGATCTGCTCAAATGGAAAGCAGTACGTAGAGGTGTGTTTTAAGATTTTAAGCAACCTTTTTGACGTGGGAGATCCTATATAATGGGTAGGTGCGGGGCATTCAAGATCATATTGTATTCCTTGAGTTGTGCCTCCTGACATCATATCTCTGGAGAAGCTATGTTGCACAGCACTGGGAGCCAAGGAAGTGGAGTTGACATGAGAGTGCCACTAATACCTCTCATGACCCTATTAAGTTAGACATTGACCGCTTTAGTATGAACACTATTTAACCAAACGGGCAGCTGAATAGACCAGTGACAAAGCAGTAGTACGCAGGACGTGTGCGTTGCCTCCCCAAGTTGTTCCGGCAATATGATGTAATACATTTGCCCTAGTTTTAATTTTAGCTGCTGTTTTTTGAAGATATCTTTTAAAGGTCAGTGATCGATCTAACGTTACTCCAGGCACTGTGGATCCTCATTATGATGGAGTTTTACACCATTTAGAAAGATATTCAGTTTTCGATTAGTCAGTCTGTTACTTAAGTAGCGGTTTTTGATGGGTTAGGTTTCAGCTTCCAGGTTCTAAATTATTTTTCAAGGGCTGCAAGGTCACTTGTAAGTGTTTCTTTAGTAGTTGTGAAGTTCTAATGTTCGTAGGCTTAAGCTATATCATCCGCATATATAAATTGTCTGGACTTAGGGATTGGGATGTCAGCAATATACACGTTGAACAATATTGGAGCAAGTACAAACCCCTGTGGCAGCCCATCCTTTAGCTGCCTAAAAGAGCTTTCTTCACGACCGATATAAACTTTTATTAGCCTGGCACTAAGCATTGACTGCAAAAGCCACAATAGAATGGGACAGGGAAGGAGGCTGTAGAGCTTAATCAAAATGCTTTGCTCCATACTGTGTCATAAGCTGCTGTAAGATTAATAAAAGCTGCAGATGTTTTCAACTTCTTTTCAAATCCATTTTTGATAAATGATATCAGAGCTAGGACCTGGTCACTACAACTTCAGCCAGGGCAAAAAACAGCCTGCTCAACTGGAACATTAGGCCCATTAGAATCAATAATGGGTGATATTCAATTGTATAACAGCCTTTCTAGCAACTTATAGCATACACTAAAAAGAGATATTTGGTGATAACTTTCCACTTGTTCAGGATCTTTCCAGGCTTTTCCAGGTAAAACGCCTGTAGCTAATATCTTATTGTAGGCTGTTTGAAGCCATTGTTTCACTTTGCTACCACCATGCAGCAAAAACTCCGCAAAGATAACGCCAAGACCAGCTGCTTTCCCTGCTAGTATGGCAGAAATATCTCTGTCTATCTCTTCTTCCGTGAAATTTCTGGAGACTTCCAGGGGTACCATTTGACTCTTTTTTATTTCATTCAACTTGTAAAGCGTATGTTTGTCAGAAGGATGGCGGGTTGACTTTGATAAGCTGACTATCCGTTTCACTATATTAGAGGCCTTTGGGTGGAGCACTTATATTTGATTTAGAGATTTACTAGTAGAGAGTTTCCTTAAAAGTGACCACGCTTTTCTAATGCTATGGGTAAAGTTTATATCTTCAACAGTTTTAACCCGTTTTTCTCTTCTGGTACTGTCAAGAGAGTGCAGCAGCAGATTAGCTGTGTTGGAGTGTTCAGTGGCATTAAACTCTTGTAGAGGTCATGTGATTCCATACTACATCCTGGTATATACTCCTTTCAGTATCCTCTTAGAATGCAAGCTTTAGCAATGGACGAGACGATATTTCTAAAACGATCGTAATTTTTTATTGTAGCAGGAATTAACCTGATGCTATTGTCAAGCTTAGTGGTAAAGGATTCCCAGTGTGCCTTATTAAAATTTCATCTAGGTCGTGGAAAAGATAGAATTATGGGAATTTGGATTCCCAATGGAACCAGTACATAGGCCTATGTTGATAGTTGGGAAAAGCATCAAGAACTGTTCTCCTAATTGGCTTTGGTCTTAAAGATCATTCACATGAGCAGAAGCTTAAGCCAGTGGATTAACCTCGATGCCAACGAGCTAAATAATAAGTGGCTGAATCTTTAGCATCAAAGATCATTAAAAGGTTATTCATTTCAGCCCAGTCAGCAAGCTTTTTTTCATTCTCATCGTCGGTTTTTTTACATGTACTTTTTACATCAAGCAGCATTCGGCGTGGATGCTCCAGGTAACCGGTGAGTGGTGCTGTCCGTGCAAGCAACCTGCCGGTCTGATCACTGACGGTGGTCCGGAGGTCACTTTTTAGCTACTAGTCCCCAAGGTAAAAAGATAGTGAGTAATTCATATCCCTAAAATTTTACTTATTTTAAGTTAATATAACGGAAAAATAATAAGTGTGTGAATTGGTCGAACAAGGTAGAATAATGTACCACACTTAGGTATACCTAATTACACATTAGTCCTTGTATTAAGTTATATAAAATAAATAAATTAAAAAATTCATAAGATTTTCGTGTCATTTTATTTATTCGCAAATACCTTAAACTTAATAAATTTATCGCCATACTTATATTTTCAATTCTGTTTGCCTATATAACACTTTGTATGATTTCCATCTTAATAGGTAAACATGTACCATTGGCTTATAACTTTATATTTTCAACAATGTATCTGTGGTTTAACAATTTTGCTAACATTAATGGTGTTTCATGGGTTTGTAGTCGAAACAAATTAAGCTTGCTGATCATCAGTTAAGAGTTGCCACATGTTAGTAGGTTACTTTCCAACAATCTATACCATCATCTAGCTAAACAAAACCACCAACTGTTTTAACCGAAGGTGGTTTTTAATGGACTTTTGCCAACTTGGTCCTGGTCTCACCGCTTGAGGTGTTCCGCACATTGTGAAGGCTACCATTTAATGGTTTTTTTACTATAACTGTCATGGTATCATTAAATTCTTTAATTAGATATTTTAATATGTATACCTATGCGTAATATGGTATAGATATATCAATATTATATTTTTTCTTTATTTAAACTAAAAGAAAATGATGGTTACTGTTAAAGTCCCCTACATAGAGGAATGGGTGTTCAAAACTTGGCAAAATCCTATCGTCAGACCACTGGATGTTAGGAGGCTTATAAACATTAACTATTGTAGTTTCTGACACTTTGATTGCCAAAACAAAGATGTTTTATGGGTAACTGACACATTTTCAATGTCATGCATCACGTAAGTTACAATACCATAAACCCTATTCCATATAGAATCAATAAGTCTTTATCCAGGAATAATGCCTCTTTTACTATTATTATCTTCAATATGGGTCTCTTGGAGTGCAAGGATATCATAATTGTTTTCATGAAGTACCCTACTGTTGCACTCACTCTTCGCCTTGATTAAGCCCTCAGCGTTAAAATGTACTACGTTTAAAACAGAACATATTAATTTAAAACTAGCTTGGTCGTCAATAGGGCCTTTTTTATGTTTTGTGGTAGCTGCCATAGCTGGGAGATCACAAAATCGTGAAAATCCAGCTACAAGATTTGTTGCTCGTTTAGAACTACACAGAGTGTACGTACATGTTTAAAGAATTACTGTGGACGCGATCAACAGCACACCCCAGACCTAACTGTCATATTATTGTTTAAAAAAATATTAATAGGTTTATACTGCAAAAAGAAGTTTTGAATAAACTTTACAATAAATCTCAGTTTTTTCGGTGTATAATTTAGTGTAATTACTGATACATTAAGACTATGGTTTAAATTGGAATAATTAAAAAAATATATTCTTCTCTTGACATTTTTACTCAAATAATCAAGAAATGACTAAACCGTATCAAAGTGAACGTATTATGGTCTCATAAATCATATTTACTGTTAGAATTGGTCCTTAAGTTTAATTCATTGCCTGATATAAGAATTTCGGTTTAAATAATTTTTATGATATTATTATAATGAATTTCCAAACTTAACACTTTTAAACTTTATTTACCTCTTTTAGTTTTAAGTGGATAGCTAATTTAGTTTGAACCTATGTTTAAATGTTATTACACTTATGGTATTTGCAACCATGGGGGTGTTTCTTTATAAAATAAAAAATAGTATTATTAATTGTTAAATGGTGTATACAAAATTATTGTTTCATTAATAATTCCAAGAATTGTATTTTCTTTTATAGATGAACTTTCTGTAACCTATTGATGTTTAATAGTCTGATTAAGTTTTGTTTAATGGCTTGAATCCGAGAAATATTTTCAAATCATTTTTTCATTATTTTACTTTATATTATTATATTATTTACTTTCCATTTATGAACTATAGATTTTTTGAACTGTAGTGAAGAAAAATTAACAACAAAGGTACGCTTAAAAATAAATGAATCGTAGACTTTCATAAATGTCACAAAATTAAACATAAATATTAATACATATCATAATAATGAGTTAAATTAAACGAAGAATGGTGTATGCTTTCTGAGTTTCCCAGAACCCACTGCCACAGAAATTTACTGACCTCACAATTAAGGATTAAACTTAGTGTTTCAGGATATATTAATCTGTTGCAGCGTTTATTTAATCATTCTTAAAATTACGATAGTCAAGACATAATTGAATCGTAATAAGTGAAATGACTGTAATAAGTGGAGAAGGTGGAATGTGGTCTTACTTAAAAGTTAAGATTAACTATTCCTTAGTGCTAGTTAATAATTCCCTATCATTAATTAATAGACCGATTATAAAAACAGCGAGTGGTTATCAGCTGATGTCTTTCAACATTTCTAATTACTCGGACTGGGATCAAACTGAGAACCATTATAAAGTTAGGCATTAACTAACTACACAACCGACCAGTTGTTATGAGCATAAAGGTTTCTTCAGTAGCCTTGACTCTCCAAGCGGAGTTCTGTAATCCAGTGTCTTGGAGGCCAGGTGTTTGGATTTCCGAAATTTTTTTTGAATTTTTCGACTTTTCCTAAATTTATTAAACAATTTGACTTTTATGAAATTTTAGAAATTTTTGGAAATGTTCGACTTTTCTCAAAATTTTTGACTTTCGAAATTTTTGACTTTATTAAAATGTTCGACTTTTTCACACACACACACACACACACACACACACACACACACACACACACACACACACACACACACACACACACACACACACACACACACACACACACACACACACACACACACACACACACACACACACACACACACACACACACACACACACACACACACACACACACACACACACACACACACACAGCATTAATTGTGGCTGGTCGAGAGAGGGGTTTGCGGGAAACATATCCACATCCTCTCAGACAGCCAGGCGGCCTTAGGAGCTCTTGACTCCTGGAAGGTTTCGTCTGGTCTAGTCTGGGAATGTGTGGAGTCCCTCAGCATCCTGGGTTCAAGAAATTAGGTCTTGCTGGAATGGATCCCAGGACATAGGGGATTAGAAGGCAACGAGCAGGCCGATGCCTTGGCTAGGGAGGGTGCTCTCAAGCTCTTCATTGGTCCTGAGCCGGCCTGCAGCGTTTTTAAATTGGTCAAAAACTGTTTTTTTTTTTTTTTTATTGAGTAAATCATTCAATCGGTAGTAGCGACGGGTGGTGTGTACAAAGGGCAGGGACGTAGTCAACGCGAGCTTATGACTTACTGGGACTTACTGGGAATTCCTCGTTCATGGGGAACAATTGCAAGCCCCAATCCCTAGCACGAAGGAGGTTCAACGGGTTACCCGGACCTTTCGGCCAGGGAAGACACGCTGATTCCTTCAGTGTAGCGCGCGTGCGGCCCAGGACATCTAAGGGCATCACAGACCTGTTATTGCTCAGTCTCGTGCGGCTAGAAGCCGCCTGTCCCTCTAAGAAGAAATTTATTCGCTGGTAGCACTATTGTGGATACCAGAAACGCCTAGATAGCAGGCTAGAATCTCGTTCGTTATCGGAATTATTTAATCGAAGAGTAACTACATCAAGCAACATTCGGCGTGGATGTTCCGGTGAGTGGTGCTGTCCGTGCAAGCAACTTGCCGGTCTGATCACTGACGGTGGTCCGAAGGTCACTTTTTAGCTACTAGTCCCCAAGGTAAAAAGATAGAGAGTAATTCATATCCCTAACATTGACTGATTTTAGGGATAGTACTTCATATCCCTAAAATTTTACTTATTTTAAGTTAATATAACGGAAAAATAATAAGTGTGTGAATTGGTCGAACGAGGTAGAATAATGTACCACACTTAGTCGTACATAATTACACATTAGTCCTTATATCAAGTTACATAAAATAAATAAATAAAAAAAATTCATAAGAGTTTCATGTAATTTTATTTATTCGCAAATACTCGTACCTTAAACTTAATAAATTTATCGCCATACTTATATTTTCAATTCTGTTTGCCTATATAACACTTTGTATGATTTCCATCTTACTCGGTAAATATGTACCATTGGCTTATAACTTTATATTTTCAATAATGTTTATGTGGTTTAATTATACAATTTTGATAACAATAATGGTGTTTCATGGGTTTTCATTCCAAACAAATTAAGCTTGCTGATCCTCAGCTGAGAGTTGCCACATGTTAATAGGTTATATTCCAACAATCAATACCATCATCTAACTAAACAAAACCACCAACTGTTTTAACAGAAGGTGGTTTTTAATGGACTTTCGCCAACTTGGTCCTGGTCTCACCGCTTGAGGTATTCCGCACATTGTGATGGCTACCAGTTAATGGTTTTTGACCATAACTGTCATTGTAGCATTAAATTCTTTAATTAGATATTTTATTAGATATATACGTATGCACATTATGGTATAGATATATCAATATTAAATTTTATTCTTTAATTAAACTAAAAGAAAATTATGGTATGAGGGTAGTCAAAATGAACGTAGAAAACAATAAAATACGAAAGAATAGGATAAGTACTAAAATATCAAATAACTTATAACCTATTATAGTTAAACACTATAGTTAAAAGGAGGCCAAATAATAATACAAAAACAGAATATATCATCCAGGAATGAAAAATATTTATAAATACGTTCTTAGTGTAAAAAATACACAGTTATGGTGGTATCACAAACTAAACAGTAAACTAACATAACATTAATTATGTTTTACAAAATGTGAAAGGAGAACAAAAAAAGTCACACATTAAATTATACATTTGAGTCATCAATGAAGAAATTAAACCGCAATTCGTTACAATTATGCTCCGAGGACATCGTGAACTACAAAACTGAACCTGTTCAACATGTAGGAAGAAAAATGAACCAGCTAAGGATTAGCTCTTATTGAACCGTTGTTGCAATTATGCCCCAAGGACATCGTGCACTACAAAACTTAACCTGTTCAACATGTAGGAAGAAAAATGAACCAGCTATAGATTAGCTATTATTTACACGTTGTTGCAATTATGCTCCAAGGACATCATGCAATACAAAACTGAACCTGTTCAACATGTAGGAAGAAAAATGAACCAGCCAAGGATTAGCTCTTATTGACCCGTTGTTGCAATTATGCTCTAAGGACATCGTGCACTACAAAACTTAACCTGTTCAACATGTAGGAAGAAAAATGAACTAGCTATGGGTTAGCTCTTTTTGACACGTTGTTACGGTTATTATAAGTTCAGTTACCAATAACTTAAAATACAATATATTAGTGACTTAGATTCCGTAAACTTAATGTTCTTAGTAGCTTTATTAAAGCTCTGATATTTTAAAATACCAAATAAAACAAGTGAGTAAACTAATTTAAGAAGCAGATGAATTTAATATCCAAACCCAATATTTGCACATTTCCTCGTATTGATCATACAAATATTTGGTTCACTAAATATGAGGAAAACGAATCACAATTCAGATTTTACCTCAAATAAGAAGTAGGTTGAATCTTAGACTGGGCTATTTCGGGACTGAATAACCCTCGGTCCATAAGGAAAACGTACCCCTCAACAAGGTTTGCGATGGGCCTGACAAAAGTGTTGTATATAAGTGAGTTATTAAATTTGCAGTTTTATTTCTAGATAATAATTATTTGATCTAAGAACGTTTAAAATGTTGTTAACACCACACTCACGTACTTTGACTCGAAATTCTTATTATAATAAATATGTATAGTAAAATTACATTTTATTAAGGTTTAGGAGACATATGACTAAATTTAAATGATTTTCTTTAATATTTAATAGGATATCAATAGGATAATGCAAATTGTAGTAAAATTACATTTATTTGATATTAAAATACTTAAGCTGTACTGTACATCATAATGAGAATAAATAGGTAAATTAATTTGTATTAACTTTCCTAGTTATCACATTATATTATTGTGTACAGTATATATATATATATATATATATATATATATATATATATATATATATATATATATATACTATATATAAGTCAATCATATACATACTAGAACATAATATAGTATATTATATTATGTTCATCATATAATAATATATGTTGAAGTTTTTATTAGCTACAGTACGTTGAATATAGAATCGTTCCTTTGTCAACTGTTTAAGGATTATCCTGACCGCTCGCAAACTCAGAGATTTTCTTGAAAGTCAAAAAGCTATAATACCACAAAGAAACGAGTAACATGGGTACTAAGTTTTTGTTAAATCATTTATATTTTATTACGTATTTGCAGTAGTATGTTCATTTATAGTTTGTTATTGAAAATAGAGTAAAATAATTATTATTTTGTAACACAACTTCCGTTTTATTAAACTTTCACAATATGTTAGACAATCTCCTAGATAAATCATTATACAGTAGAACTATTTCAATATGTGGATCTATGCTCATAAACATTCATAAGAATAATTTCAAGATGTTAATGGTAATTTTAAACGGTGGGTATACAGTTTGCTTAAACAATGAACATATTTAAGAAGTATTTATGTGTATTCTCACACCCACCCGTACAAGTAAAGTAGTACTTACCCACCCGCCCACCCATACAAGTAAAATTGTATTAACCCACCCACTCACCTATACACGTACAGTGATATTGACCCATCCACCCACCCATACAAATATAGTGGTATTTGCCCACCCACCTACCCATACAAGTAAATTAGTACTGACCCACCCATGCACTTCCAGTTAAAATTAAAGTAATTTCACAGTATTTGACATAATGAGTGTGAGGTTAACTTCTTAAGAGCCTGAAAATCAATCAAAGGAGATTATAAAAATAATTTAAAATATTTAGTTCGAGGGTTGGTTTTAGTATACTTTATTTAAAGTCCATTAATAAGCCGCTGAAGTACAAAAATAAACACGTGGTCCTTCAAAGGTTTTTGTAGCCTCAACAGTTGGATAGACCAACATTTTTATGATTTTAAATCGTGAGCTTTCGTGTTTTGTCGAAAATGTTAAGGGTACGTGTCATAATTAAAATGTAAACAAACGAAACACGAACACGTTCATAAACATCAATCAGTGCTTACAGTCAACTACCAGGGCCGGAACCGTGATGTCAACTGTATCCTCACAGGTACAGTATTTATAAAATTAACATTTTTCTAAACTGTATTATTTGTGTGTTGATCATTGAAATAATTATTTATAATGCTAATTAAACGTACATTTCATGCTGCAAAGGACAGTTTATGAAAAAAAACACTATTATTTAAAATTATAGTTTTTTAGTTTCCCAAGTTTGGTATGGTTAAAAACATTTTTTTTACTTTCATCTGTACTGCAAATTTACTTAGTAAAATTAATTTTAATGAAATAATAATTTGAAAATGTCAATAAAAATAGAAAATACTTGAAAATTAGATAGTGCATGATATTAGACGCTTTTGGTCAGTTGTTTGTTCAGATATTGCTGATAAACGTTATGTAGGTTATAATTTACAATTTTTAAGTTGAGCAAAATTACATTTACAGCTGCTTCATAGGTTATTATGTTTATTTTATTAAATAATTCTCACAAAATATTTGATACATATAAAGAAAGATATATATATATATATATATATATATATATATATATATATATATATATATGTATATATGTATGATGGAACTACAACTGTTCTGTTCCTCCACAACCTGGAGACACAGGACCGTTAAGTAAAGTCTAGTCGTTCCCAAAGGGTGTAAATGGTTATTTGCAAATTGGTTCAGTGAGGGACATCTCAGGAGACCAGAGGATCGGACCACACCATCTGTGCGGACAAGCCGATTTCCTTCTGAAGGTTTTTTTTACGATTTCTTCCTCGAATAAATTATAACTAGCGTGAGCGTTGTATTGTACACTTCAACGAGAAAGCTACTAGGTCACTCAAAAATACGATGTATGGTGTTATATTAACTAATTACAGTCAATTAGTTACACATTTTAATTCTATAATAATTTATGTATTTTTGATGACTGTTCTAAGTATTTAAAATAATAAAGCCACCTAAATATTATCAATACATCTAACATAATATTAGTAAACAAGCTATCCCTGCAAATGAGTAATATCAATATGAAAATATTTTGTTATAATATTAAATATATGTAATGTAATATGTTCCTTGTGACTTTAGTTTTATTACTATAATGAAACTTAAAAATGATAAGGCGAAATGAAACTATTTAGTTTATTTGGTGATTTTTTTGATTGTTATAAGTAAAAAACTGAGGAATCATAACTAACTAAGGTGAAAAGAAAGAAGTTAAATATTATGAATGTATATACAATTTAATACCGAAAAAATGTTCAATATAGTGTACAGTATAAACGTTTGTTATGATTTATATTTTATTTAATTAGAACGTAACTAATTATTATGTAATTTGGTTTTTATTTTGATTTAATTCATGTTTATATAAAATATTTTATATTGTTTAAAATATATTTTAAATTGATATTAATTACTTGTATTCTTATAATTTCTAGAAGCAGTATTATGTAAATATTTAGTGTAAGGAATGGAGTGTAATGTCAATATCGACAACTTATTTGCATCGTAAAAAAAAATAAATTTGCTTACTTTTGAAGCCATTTTAGTACTGGAGTTCTAAACCAAGTAGTATATGCTGCTGTTTTAGTGGTGCTTAATTTTACCGGTACCCCGTTCTCAATTTTTGTTAAATTGAAAATATTGTAATAAAACCACGATATTTATTTTTTTTAGGAATGGAAACACTAATTAGGTGCATTTTCTAATACTTCCTATTTATAATAACATCTTAAACGTTTTTAATAACATTTTTTCAACTCTATATCATGGTATTTGTAAAATTGATATACATTTCAAATTGTATAATGTACTAAATTTTGTGCATTCTTTTTTTATAAAAATAAATATAACATTTGGCTGTGATTTTATAAAAATAATAATCATATTAATGACTACTATTGTTTTGGTGTTTTGGATTAATACAATACGTCACTCTTTTACCTGCTATCTAATTTGTACTGCTTCATAAAATATAATTCCAAAATATATATTTACACTGATATATTAATTGAAAAATTATGTTATTTAAATAGGTTTTGTGGTATCCTTCCAGCAACATTGTTGGAGTTGGTATTCATGAGAAAAAATAGAAGCAGTTGGCCAATACAATCGAGCAGTATTGATGAAAAGATAGGTAGGTTTTGGTTTTATCTAAGACCTTGATTTTAGAGATCAACTATGAAACATTGTATAGATCTTCAGTGAACTTGGAACCTATTTGGACAGCTAACTACTGCATTAGGTTGTCCAATAATGGTGTCCAATACACAGTGGGTGAGAGGGGTTAATAGTTGCTTAAAATAGTGTGAGTCCCACTATGCTGATTTAAATGAATAGTTTTATCTCGTTACACAATAAAATAAACAATTGTGGCAAAATAATCAAAACAAAACAAAAATCCGAAAGAAATTCAGGTATTTGATAAGCAAATCCACTTTCAATAGTAGTTATAGGAAGCATATGTAGTGTGTATCTTTGGAAAACCTGTATTAAATATATAACTCATATTTTCTTCTATTATTACCTATTTACTCATATAATAAGTCGTACATAAATTATATACATGGTATATTTCCGGTTATGATAAATTAATTTGTTTAATATTCAATTTCTAAAGGATAATATTTTTATAAGTTACTATAGCTATAACAATATAATGTTTTAAGAGGTTTGAAATAGTTTATGCTAACTTATGGCTACGCAAAAAACAATAATTTACCTTATTAACAAATGTTTATTATCAGTTACTGACTATCGAGAGGGGATGTGCGTTCCTCATTAGTTTGAACATTTTTGGAATAATAGTAGCAATATTACATTTATACTGAAGATCTTAATATTAATAAAATATGGATTGAATATTTTAACAAGTTTTCTTCACTTCATATTCAAAGTAAAATATTGAATTATTTAAAACAAATCACATAAAATAAATTGTTGCGTAAAACTGTGTTTTGTACATTGTAAATAAAATTCTTAAAATCTCAACCATCCTCGTTGGAATAATTTCTTATAGATATTTTAGTGTGGCACATAATTAAATATCCTAATAATTAATGTATACAATATTTGATGTATTTAATTAATCATTATTTTAAGGTACGTGAATCAGATAAGATATGGCACCAGTTAGTGAAGGAGCTAATGGCACCCTGATTGTTTGGACTTGTACGATAAGTTAAGCCGCAGACTCCCTTGGGGTAGAGGGTACATCCTGAAGATTGATTCCCATTACAGCCTAGGGAATAGGCCCAATGCTTGCACTTGCAGCCATTTCCCCAAAATTATGTTAGGGAATGTAACGAAGTTTTGCAAACTACCAAGTCACAAATTAATACTGAGTTTCAGCTTTAAGTGATTTGTGGTGTGTCATTACTGTAATTTGTCTTCCATACCACATAAAATGTATATACAAATCTATACAATGTTTAACTAAAATAATCATTATAATAATGATATAAATTTGTATTATACAAGACATGAATATTTAGTAACCACGCAAAATATATCGAAGTGTAGTAGTAACCTTGAAACATGTTGTGATCCTCCCGATCTAACCTCACAATAACGACTCATAGCACACACGTTTATCCATACACTGTAATTATTGTAAACTTCTTTTTTGCTAAAATACTAATTTCAAAGCAATAAAAGATAATTCTAATCTATATTGAAATGAATGGTATTTAGTAAAAAGTTTATAATTTTCTCAAGCAATCATTTCTCCTTTTACGTCAGTTGAACACTACATTTTCGTAAAGTTTCTACTGAGTTTGATTAAGGTGTTTGATATGTAAGGTCGTAATCAAAGGTGCTTGATTAAACTTCTACATAAGCTGCAAAGTATTTTTAATAAACAGAATCAGTTTTAATTATTAATTATTCACTTGTTTATTTATAATTATAATCATTTTAAATTAGTAATAATGAGACGTGGAGGCCCTGATTTTTAAATATTTAATTTCCATAGTATTACCACAGTTTATATTGTTGTTTGAAAAACTCTGAAAAGACTATTCCATGTTTTACGTTAAGTAGATACCTCTGAGTTTGGAGTCAAAGCCACCGTAAGTCAATTAGACTGTTTTTGTCAGACAAAGCCCACAGTAATGAGAGTTCGGGTAACTACAAAGTTTCTTTTAGTTCACATGGACTGAATAAATCCCAGAAAGCATAATTATCTATGTGAGGGTATATACGTTTTGTGTAGTACTAAAAAATTTCAAACAATCATTCTATGTTTTGTATTTAAGAAATATAATAAGTCTCTTCTATTTCCTTTATTATGTTACAGTAACTTTTTCATCAACTTAGCTCACAATATGTTGAAAAAATTGAAATAATTTCTCTGATTTTATCACACTTGTAACTGAAAATTTCCTAAAATTAAGACTAAAAAATAGCACTTATTATAAGTAAATTATAATATTTTACTATCTAGACCATTATGATATTGCTTTTCATCCTTGAAGCTGTGAAACTCCATGAAGACATTTATAAAAATAATAAGTTTTACAAAATACCAATTGCCAAAGATGCGTAATCGACGGTAAATAATTTAATATGGTATTTCTGCTACACTAAAAACTATTTAAGTTAGTGTTCAGATAAGTTACGGGTTAATAGATTGAAAAATAGTTTCATAAATTGGAGTTTCTTGAAACTATAAACGGTAATATTATAGTTTTTGTTTGTATTAAAAGTGTAGTATTTATGTTTCCTTATAAACTTCACATTGATTATACAACTAAACCTAATTAAGGGACATGAGTACAAGCTCAAAGCTGCTTGATATAATTATTTTTACGTAACTAACCCTAATAAATATAAGTGCTTTAACTGTCTAAAGTGTCATTTATAAATTAAGCTAGACATACTAATTTTCATAGTACCAAACCGCAAACATACAATTATGGCATCCGTATGTGTTTTCTCATTGCTTATTTGCAAAAAAAAAAAATGGCATAAGCAATTATAACTTTATGTAAAAGTAAAATTTTACCTAGTCTCCCAGTAGCTTCCCTTGTGTTTCGAATCAAAATTCAAGATCTGGTATTCCTGCTGAGAATTTTAAATAGTGAAATCGTCTGTCCTGTCCTGCTTAGTCCCATCTCACTTAAGATTCCATCCAACACTCATGCTCAGATATTGTTTAACTATCTTTAGTCCATGTCCAACGAATAACACGTGGTTCGGATTCAACGTAAAGCTGTAGGTCCCTTAGTTGCTCTGGCTGTTGGGCTATTAATAATTAGCACTTTCTGAGGAACAGTTGAACTCAGTTAGTAACCAGACTACACTCATCCATACTCATCCTACACTCATATTCGCCATTCATATTCGCCTTAAAATACGACAACTTTATGTTGACGTCTCATAAGTAAAAATAAGAATACTTCAGTTAGATCCCAAGGCTACAAACGTTTTGAAAATCGTGTTTTACCTTACTTTGACATTTTCTCTATCAGCATACCGTCTCTCATATCGATCATCGATACTTCTCTTAGTATTACGTAAAAATGATCTATTATTATGATATGTTTTAGATGTTCTTATAATATTATATTATATGTTCACAATACTCGTACTTATTGCTGTATTCATATTATACTTATTGTATTATTATCATATTTATTATTACTATTCCATTCACTGTTTTTATCAGATTATTACTGTTATTATATATTTATTTTTATTTAATGTTCAAATATTGCTGTCACTATTACTAATATAATATGTCACATATACTAATTGCGGAGGAACCAAACAATCACAATTTTATATTGTAATAGATAAATATTCTATGTGAAATGGGAATTTTCGAATTTTTTCTTTAAATTAAAAAAATTTTTAAAGAAAATAAAAAAAATTTTTCAAGTTAAATTTAAAATTAGAAATTTTTTACTTTTAGATTACATTTCATTTTATTAAAATTTTTTTTTAATTATTCTGAAATTATAGGTTATTTTTTGAACAAAACCCAATTTTTAAAATTAATTTTTCTTTTAGAAACCCAAATTGGCAAAATTAAAGGAATTCCACCCCCCGCCTTTTCTTTTTAACCATTTTAAATTTTAAAAAATTAAAAGTTCCCCTTTTTTGTAGACTTTTTAAACACTTTTTAAATTTCAACGTTCCAACCCGATGTTTAGACATTAATTTTATTTTTTAAAAAATTCACTTCTTTCCCCCTATTTTTTAAAATTAATTTTTAGAATTGGGTTCTTTTTTTTGGCAAAAATTACAAAGATTTCAACTGGAAATTTATTTTTAAAAACCAAAATTTAAGAATTCCCTTATTTTTGATGACTATAACATATTTTTTTAAATTCCACGGGGAAAACTTAAAAATTCCCAAACCTTGGTTCCTTAAAAAAAACAATTTTTTGGTGTTTTTTTAATTGATGGTTTTGGGAAAAAGGGTGGTTTTTTAAATAACGCCCCAAAGTTAAAAAACCCCCCCTTTTTTTTTAAATTTTAATTTTTAAAAAACAGCCCTTTCCCCGGATTTTTTAAAAAAAAATTATAATTTTTTTTTTTCTAAATAATCCTAACAAACCCCCCTGTTTTTCCGGTTGAAAAAAGGGAAAATAGGAATTTTTCGTCCCGTTTTTTATTAAGGGCTAAAAATTTTATTTTTTTTTCCCAAATTAAATGGTTTGTTCCCCCCGCCCTTCCTTAAAGGGTTTTATTCCTGAAAAAAGCCCTTTCTTTTTGTGTTTTGTTTGGGTTGGAGTAACTTAGGTCGGTTTTTCTTTTTTTTACACTGGGTTTAAGGGGAAACGCCCCGGACCTGTCTCTAGACCAGGTGATTAATGTCCTGAAAACCGAAATCTCCCCTTGTTTTTTGTTTGTTTCTTTTCGGCACCTTGTAAGAATTTTACTATATTAAAACTTAACAAGTTTCATCTATGAACATTTACAATTACACTGTGTATTTTTACAAACTATTACCTCAAAGGATGTTTTATGTAAAATTTTTGTACTAGTTTCGTTACATTTTCCCTTAGATTTTTCCAAGTTATTGCATGGTTCACAGGAATATACCATAGTTTATTAAGATATATAAAAACTATTTATGGAAAAATTTATAAAAAATTAAAAAATAAACCAAATTTTTTTTAAAAATTTTAAAATTTCTTATTTTGTCTATATTTACTAGGTTAAAAAGAAAAAAAAGAAAACTTATCTTCCCAAAATTCCGGGTTTTGTTGGGCAAAATTTTTCCCAAAAATTTCAAAAAAAATTTTTTTTAAATTTAAACTATTTCTATTTTGTTTTTCCCCCAAAAAATGTTTTTTAATTTAAATTTAATTTGTAGTTGTTTTTGGTTTAAAAAATTTCACATTAGATTTAAAAAACCCGTATTTTATTTAAAGTGAAAAAAAAATTTTAAAAAATCCCAAATTTCCCCCTTTCTTATATTGGGATAAACATTTTTAGGTTTGTTTTAAATTTCACATTCTTCTGTAAATTTAGAAAATATTTGCCCCCGGAATTTAAAAAGTTTAAAAAACATTATTTTTTCACTAAATAAAAAATGTTAACTGTTAATTATAATATTTTTTAGTTTAATTTAATATTTTAAAAATTTTTTTCTAATAACCCTTTTTTTTTAAATTAAATTTAAAGCTTTTTTTGGGGGCATATTTCGTAAATGTTAAAAAAAAAGAATCCCAAAATTAAAAAATTTCCTTTTTTTTTTTTATTTTTTTGGTAATAAAATTTCCAAAACCCAAATTTTTTTATAAAAATTTTTTTAATTTTATTTCTTTTAGGGAGGGAAATAAAAATTATTCTGTATTTGAAAAATTTAAAATGTAAATTTTTTCAAAAATATTTTTATTTTTGGGAAATTAATGAGAATTGGTATTTTAAAATACTGGGTTTTAACTCAAAAAAACCAAAAAAATTTAAATTTTGGGAAACCTTTTATTTTATTTTGTTTATATTTTGTGTCAAAATTAATGGGGAAAAGGTTTATTTTTTCAGGTTTTTCTGCCCCTTTAATTTTTAGTGAATTTTTAAAAATAAAAATTTAATCTTTAAAAAAATTTTAAATTTTAACATTTTTGTTTTCTAT
Source organism: Stictocephala bisonia (assembly GCA_035578905.1). Classification (NCBI taxonomy): domain Eukaryota; kingdom Metazoa; phylum Arthropoda; class Insecta; order Hemiptera; family Membracidae; genus Stictocephala; species Stictocephala bisonia. The sequence continues at coordinate 29,959 of JAQJVL010001783.1, forward strand.
GAAAAGTTTTGATTTTTTTGAATATTTTTTAAATTTCTATTTTTACTGTCTAGCTTCCATATTTTAGATTGACAAACATAAATAAAAACCCAATGAAAAATATTTTTTTTTTTAAAGGGTTTTCTTTAATAAATAAAAAATTTGGGGTTTTGGAAAGGAAAATTTTATTTTCATCCAAAACTGTTCGGGAATTTTTAAAGGGGGTTTAAATAAAAAAAAATAAGTTTGACGTTAATCCAAAGTAAGGGGGGAGTCTCACTAAGAAGATTACGTCCTTTTGAGAGTCTTTATGAAAAATTTTCCCATGGGCCTTTTGCTAAAAAGGGGAGAGTATAAATCTTTTTTGGAACCCGGAATTATCTTCCGGAGTTTAATTCCAAAAAAAACGGAAACCCCTGGGTTTATATAAAATTTATACTTTTAATAAAATTTGGGAAAATTTAAAAACATAAATTAAAAGAAAATTTCAAAAAAATTTAAAAGTTTAAAAAAACCCCAAACCCAAAAAAAATTTTTTTTAAAACTAAAATGTCGTTGTGGAATTTAGTTTAAGTGGGTTTTTTTGGATTAGGGTTTTTACTTTTTAAAATTTTTGGTTTATTTTGGTTTTTTTTTGTTCTTTTGAAAAAAACTTTTTCCCCAAAAAATTTTTTTTTTAAAGGAAATTGTTTTTTGAATTGATTGGAAAATTCCAAAATTTTTTGGGAAAGGGTAAATTCCTTTTTTTTAAATTTTTTTTAATTATTTTTTTTTTAATTTTTAAAAACTTTTTTTTTGTTTTTTTTTAAATTTTTTTGGTGGGGGAATTTATTTCATAGTGCTGATAGCTTATAGTAGGCATACTAAATGTTATCATTTCATGACCTTGTCTCAACCTCTCCATCTATAACTTACCTTTACCACACCCCCTTTCATAGTAAAAAAAACAAAAACTTTAAATCTTTAATTTTGGGTTTTAAAGGACTTAAAAGGGGGAACCAAAACAATAAAATTGTTATTTTGTAATAGAAAATTTTTTCCTATGTAAAGGGTTATCCACAAATATTTTTGTTATTAAAAAATTTTGGGAAAGTTTAAATAAGCAGAATTACACCTTTGTCTTTGTGGACAAACCATATTTTTTATTTTGATCTTTTAAAAATTTTTTTAATTGTTTTTGGGTTTTTGGATAGCAAAAAATTTATTTGTTACACAGTATAAGACAAATTTTAAAAATTTGACAAATTTTTTTTTAAAGGAAAAAAAATTTAATATTAAATGTTTTTAATTGTGTTTTTTGTTTTTTATTCCCAAAGGGGGTGACGGGCTTTTAAAAGTTTGGGTAAAAAGGGCTTTGGGTCTTATACTAAATAGAAAACAATTGATTGTTGACTGTAATATGCTTTTCACTACAATTCTAGATTTTAGTGTTTTCGTTTTTTTGTTTAAAAATTGCGAAAAAAATTTTTTTTTCAACACCCGTCTATTGTTTACTACAAAAAGTAACTTTTTTTAAAACCCCAAAAAATTTTCCCAACAGTAAAACAACACTTTTTTTTTATTTTTAAAAGTTTTTAAATGAAATTTTTTTATTTTTAAATTAATCCCAAAATTTAAAAACTTTTCCAAACCCCCCTTTTTGTTATAAAATTTATTACCACACCCAAAGGGATTTTTAATAAGATAAAAAAAATTTTTAAATTTCCTCAATTTTCTGTTTTTTATTTAGTTTTTTTAACTAAAAAAATTTAATTTTAAAAAATTAAAGCTTTCGTTTCATTACATCCATTTTTTTTAAGCAAAATTAATTATTAAATTTTTTAAATTTTTAATCCTTATGAATTTTTTATTGGGGTTTTAAAAAAATTTATTTTTAAATAAATAAAACCCAAATTTTAAAGGGGTTTTTTTTTTAATAGCGTTTTTAAAAAAAATATCTGGCTTCGGAGAATTGAAATTTACATTGGGAAAATTGGGTTTAATAAATTTAAATTTGAAAAAGGGAAGAAAAAAACCAAAAATTGTCTCAAAAAATTTTTAAAAAATTTTTAAAAATTTTTGTACTAAAAACAAACTAGCAACAGGAAAAAGGGTTTTGGGGGAAATAGGGGGTTTTTGGGAAAATAAAACAAAAACCGAAGATTTTTTTGGGTTTTTTTGTTTAATTTGTTATATTTAGTTTATACTAAAAAAAAGGGAGTTAAAAGGTGTTTTTTGATGTTGTCGTATCTTTTATTATATGTTAGGCCATAAACAAAGGTTTTTGGTTCATTGTTTAAAATTTTTAGGTTTTAAAATTTTTTAAATATATTTGTGAGTAAACCCTCATGAAATATAACATATCCCAAGAAAACTTGAAATTTAAAATAAAAAAAAGGAAACCATTTTACATATTTAAAAATTATTTTTTAATTTGGGTTTATACAGTACGGCCTTTTTTTTTATATAAAGTTCCCTTATAAAAGAAAAATTTCCAAAAAAATTTTTTCTTAAAATTCAGAATTTTTTTTTAAAATTTTAAATTTTTAAAAATTTTAGAACCCTAAATTTCTAATGAAATGATTTCCTTCTTTGTTTTTGAGGAATAAAACTGGAAAAAACCAATTTTTGTTTTTACCTAAAATTTTTTTTTGTTTTTTGAAAAAAATAAAAATTTTAAAATTTTGCATTTTAAAAAATTTTAATGTAAAAAAATTTGTGGTTTTGTGCCCTTTTTTGTAAAAATTAAATTTATTTATATAAAAAACTTATTAATGGTTTTTTAATAATTTAAAAATTTTTAAAAATTTTTTTTAAGGTTTTTTTACCTTTTTAACCCTTTAAAAAAAACCCAGCCCAAACCCCCCCTAAAAATTCCTTTTTTAAATTGAAAAACCCAAAACTTTCAAAAAAACATTTCCCTTTTTTTTTAATTGGGGTTTTTTTTAAGTCTTAAAAATTTGGTTGTAATAAAAAAAAAAAATTCTTTTTACAATTTTAATCATTTTAATTACCCAACCTCCTAAACCCCCAATTTTACAAACCAATTTTGGGAGGGGTTTAAAACCAACCCCCTTTAAATTAATTTGGGGGGATAACCCAAACCCCCCCCAAAAAAGTATAATGGGTTTTTAATATTACTTTTTCAAATTTTTTTAGGGTTACCCCCCCAACCTTGCTTTTTTTTTAAGGGCATAAATTTGTTACACCACCAAATTAGGTATTTAAATATCACAACTGTAACGAGAATATTGAAAATATAACTTATACTTGTATTGATTTCAATATGTTCTTTTTCATACATTAACCCAAGTTTTTCTAGTTATAATAACTTTACTACATGATAAATTCTGGGTATATTTCAAATTCATCAGTTTTCATATTAATTGATTTTAATTTTAAATTATAATTTATTCAAAAGGTTACTATAGGAAACTACCTTTGTAGGGATTTTTAATATTTATTTACAATAGCCATTCAATGCACAGTAATTGGCAAAATTAATAGTAAAACTGAATTTGCAGTCTGTAATCAGCACATTACTGCTATATATAGGCACGTAAATAATATATTTAATTCATTAGTCGGTGAGAGAAATTTGTATTGATTACGATAGAGTAAAATTTTATTTTACAGCTTGATATATGAGGTGAAAATGTTGTTCATGATAATCTATTTGACAGTATGATGTAAACCAATAGCATTTTAATGACCAAACAACAGTTTTTAACATGATTCATACTATTAGTTCAAATTTATATAATACGTAGCTGCTAAATGTATGTGCGTTAATTATATTTAGTGTATTTAAAATATGATAAATACTTTCATAAGACGAGCATAATGCAAAATATCCTAAAAATTAATTGTTCTGTGCTATAAATCTTTTCCAAATATATATTTAATAATTGTAAAACCTATCGAAATACAAACTTGAATTAATTTCTAATATTTTAAAATTTAATTATGGCAAGCAATAAATTTACATTGCTTGGTTCTTAATATTAAAAATATTAAACCTAACACATCTAAACCTAAAATTGTAAATCGTGGTTTCCGATTAAAACTGTAATGTAAAAAAGAAAATTGTAAGTCATGTAGTAAGTCTTTGAAAGTAATCAGACACGAGTATTCTTTGAGTGTTTTACTTTTCATAAAAAAAAATGCCTTACAGTAAAATCTGAGTATGACGAAAATCAGCAGTATAAAAATGTTTGACAAATTATGTTTCTACGGTGGAAATTACATCTTAAATATATGCATTTATAGTTTTGTAAATAATTACGTATGTAACTTGTAAAACAGTATTAAAAGTCTTAAAAAATAAACACTATTTCTCGAAATATATTTTAAAAATGAAAATAATAAGTACTAATAGTAAAATGAAACGTAGAAATAAACCACTCATCAATCGCATCAATATTTCAAATTAATCAAGTAAAAACATTGTTTGGCTTTTGTTTTAGTCTGGGTGGAAGGCTTATTGGAGATCCTAATGTAATTATTTCTGTCACTGACACTAAACTCAATGTATTATTAAAGTAATATCCAATCAGCGGCCGTTGTGATGATTAGGTAATGGGGTTGGCTTTATGAGCACTTATCTATATTACTTTTCACTTCAATTTTATATAAGGGTCACAATAAAAGTGCTTATATCATTAAATTGAAATAAATTCAATTACAGTACAATTAATTGCCAAAGTAGTGATATATACTATGATTCAATATTTTATTCTTCATAACTTATTCAAAAACCAAATACCTAATTATCGTGAATTTATCGTTAACGTTTTTCAGAGATTGTTCCAGTCAATAATTGCAATTAATCAATGTACCTAATTCGATCAAAATAATATTAATGGATGTGCTCATGTTATGGAATAATCAATTTTCTAATAAATTGGCCTGTTTATGTTAAATTATGTGATTCGTAATATTGTAACGTGTTGTCTGACCTATAATTATTTAAATATATATGAATTAAACAAAAGGTTTTCGGAACGTCACTATTTTCAAATTTCATCAACTAAATAAAAGAAACTATCTTCTATTTAATTTTATAAGACAAATTTAATTTTACAATACTGTACCCAAAGTCAGGAGCATCTTGTAGTATTAACTGCACCCTCCTATACACGTACAATGGTTTCGGCATTTATGCCATCTTCATAGGTATATAGGTGTTTACTTTTCAAAAATAAAAATAAATGGATTAGTGAAATAGCTGAAGACCTATAATCTGTAAGTATAGGTAATCTACTGACAATTCATAAATGAATACATTCAGGCTACAGGTATTTATTTATAATGTTGTACAAAGGGTGACAGGAGAAAGAACAGGAATAGCCTGGTTACGTGAAAGAAAGAAACAAAAGTAAATTCGAACTCATCAAAACAGTGTTAAGTGCATTTCACATGTTATGACTGAGCCTATAAGTAAAGTAACGACAGTTTTGTATAGTGACGAAACTGTGCTTCTAAATGCTTCAAAGAATGTATTGCAGGTAGTTTTTTTGTTATTAAGATCTTTAGTTTTCCAGTCTTGATGATTTTATTTCGCTTTATTTTAACTTGACAAAATTTTTTCTTTTCACTCACTGCCGAGCTTTTTCAATGTTTGTAATACTTGAAATATTATAGGTATTCTAAGGGCCTTCAATATGAAATGTTATTATTATATTTTTTCCACAATACACATTTATCGCAAAAATACGTTATTTTACTTTTTGCCAAGGGCATGTTTCTATGGGACTTGCAAATTATAACATCCCTTACCAAGAACTGGTGTCCCTATTATATCGTTAGACATCCAACCGTTTGCACATCCGGAGATGTATAAGGGTTTGTGGTCATGGTATTTGAAGGGTTTGTGGTCGTGGTAATTGAAGGGTTTGTGGTCGTGGTAGTTGAAAGGTTTATGGTCGTGGTAGTTGAAGGGTTTGTGGTCGTAGTAGTTGAAGGGTTTGTGGTCGTGGTAGTTGAAGGGTTTATGGTCGTGGTAGTTGAGGGGTTTGTGGTCGTGGTAGTTGAAGGGTTTTTGGTCGTGGTAGTTGAAAGGTTTGTGGTCATGGTAGTTGAAAGGTTTGTGGTCGTGGTAGTTGAAGGGTTTGTGGTCATGGTAGTTGAAGGGTTTGTGGTCATGGTAGTTGAAAGGTTTGTGGTCATGGTAGTTGAAGGGTTTGTGGTCATGGTAGTTGAAGGGTTTGTGGTCATGGTAGTTGAAGGGTTTGTGGTCGTGGTAGTTGAAAGGTTTGTGGTCATGGTAGTTGAAATGTTTGTGGTCATGGTAGTTGAAGGGTTTGTGGTCATGGTAGTTGAAGGGTTTGTGGTCATGGTAGTTGAAGGGTTTTTGTCGTATTTAATGCCGTGGTGCACATTACTTCAATGTTATTTTCCGATAATATCATGAGTCATCCACTTTTTCTGGTAACGTGACCTAAAATTCAAAGATTTTAGACCTTAGGGTGGGTACACACTTTTTCCTGATAGATAGGAAAGGACCTATGTTTATTCTATTTTCTTTATTGTTGGTAGCATCGATTAAGAATGTGGAGGGATCTGAAGGGTTGTAACATAAGACATAAACCATCTCTTTAGCACCGAGTTATAAAACGATAATAAGAGTCCAATATTCCTTGTATATTGCGAACTAAGTTTACCAGTAGGTTTAATAATTTGATATGGATTATGGTAACAATGTCAAACCTTTATTGAAAAACTTTTTAAACGATGAACCAATTATTGTTTAAAAATGTTAGTAGGTATACATGCTTATATAGGTTCTACTCACAAGGAATAACGATATCATTATTTTTTGGAACGCTAAGTAGTAAAAAGAGGTAAGGTAAATTCACACTAAAGGAAAGATAGATTTGTAAATCGTACAACCATTTAGTCATGCTACAATTAACACCATGTAAAATATAATAATCATACCATAAACATGAAACATTATACTACAGTAACTAACGCTTTAGTTATGTTGTATTATATAAATATATTGTATTATTTTACTAGCTTAGTATATATGTCTAGTACATTATTTTTAGATACATAGATATAATTGGGTAGATAAACATAAGCATTGTTTATTCATTGAATTTATATTTACTTCCATTGGAAAGCTTAGTGTAATTTTGTTCGAATTCAAACATGGATTTTACTTTTTGTAAAATAGCTGTAATCAATAAAGCTGTAAAAATCTAATTTTATCCTACGTATAATTCTGACGTAATATTTAGATTTGCTTCCTGGGACTAATAAACTACATTCCATATTGGTAAAATATTACCAATATCCTGTCGGATATGGTGCAAATATCCCCAGGCACCTACCATCGCTGTATCACCAATATATTTTATACGGATAATTCACTGGGAGGGTTTATCCACTGAGAAGGTTAAAGTTTTTTTTTATGATGTGTCTAATCTTTTGATAATCCCAAGACGACTTGAGGTACGTTCAAGTTACAAATATGTTGCATAAAATCTTTAACCCTTAACAGAGAACACTAGGTTCTCAATATAAAGTTAAAAATCGTCTTTTTACCGGGAAATTTTTAAGCTAAGAAGCCCTCCCTAGCACTTAACCTTGGTACCAACGGCTTAACGATGACTTCCGAACCACCACCAGTGACCGGGCAGGAGCTCTCAGACGGATCGTACAAGGACAGGATCGCTCAGATGGTCAACCACGCTCAATTGCTTGACTCCGTTATCTTGCAATAACGTTGGAGCCCTCCGGTCAAGATAGCTATAAAATAATTACAAATAAAATATCACTTAGGTATTAACCCACCCACCCACCCATACACGTACAGTGACACTGACCCACTCGCCCACCCATACACGTACTGTGATATTGACCCACCCACCCACCCGCACACGACTGTGATACTGACCCACTCACCCATCCATACACGTTATGTGATATTGACCCACCCACCCACCCATACACGTACTGTGTTATTGACTGCAATTGATTAAATGTGTTGTCTAGTTGGTGCATTGTTATGAATATTTCACTATCTTATAAGTGTAAAACAATCCTTTATGCATTATATTATTTTTAAAATAGCGGGGTTTCATGATAAATCCTATTTATTATTATAAAAAATCATATTTAAATTTATTATTTTAATTTAAATTATATTCCATCACAATTATTTTCATCTACATTATATGTAAACATTCAAAACAACTTCTTTAGTAACTTCCTTTTAAATACGAATCTTAGTAAAGATCAAGACTTTTAGTTATATTTGATTTCATGTTGAGTTTGACGTTTAGATATTAAATAAAGTAATAAGTTTATAGGGTTATTATATTCTAAAACTATGTCCTATTTGTCTTGTTTCTTAAAGTGTCGATAGCCTACCCCGAATTATGACAGTATCTCTTACTGTATGGTGGATACAAATTTATAGATTTTAGCATGAAATTCAGTTACAAATAAAAGCAATAAAATATATAATTTTTGTAAAAATAAGAAGTCAATTAAACAAACAATATGCTAATTTATTTTCAAAAAACGATCTTTTCATATTGGTACGTTCCACATTACTGCAGTCGGGTGTTCTCCGTATACAATCCAAACTTAACAGGCCACCAACCCCCCTCCACATAGTAAGCGATTAATGTCTTTGGGGAGTTCTATATTTATCGTTGGGTGGCTCCCTTCCTTATGGAGATTGAAGCAGTTGTAGCTTTTTTTTGATAAAAATTTACAAAAATATATTGTAAAAAAGTATATATATTAGACGTTGTGATACTATGTATACATTTGGTGAATAGCACAATAATGATCTAAGGATAACATAGTTTAATATAGTTTTGTTAGAGAAGCTCCTATATTAAAGTTTTTGAACATATATATAGTTTTAAAATTGTGTTTTTGAGATATTATTTTTCAAGAGTTACCGGCTGGTGTGAAAAGGAAATATAATTTTGATATACATGATTATATATCAAAGAAAACGTTGAATTTCAAGTACCTCACATAAAAAATAATATTTTATGGCAAACATAATTGCTTTAGTATATATATTTCGTTTCTTAAGTAATTAAATATTTTTTATTTTACTATCTTCAGAGAGGCATAGCATTGGAGACTACTATTTTTACTTATCACGATTTTTGTATAAATAAATTAAAGAAAGAAAAAACTGTCTCACTAGACTCAAAGGCAGCGTGAAATATTTTTTTTTACTCTGCACTAATTATTAATTTAATTTCCTGTATACTGTAAACTTTCTACTTACGGCTCACGTAGTTTTTAACTGCATTTAAAAGCCAGCCAGATAACATATTGGACTTTGACTGTGTTAATTACAGTTGTATGTTTGTAATAAAACAGGTAAAGATTTAAGTTGCATTAGTGACACAATATTATTTGTATTGTTAACCATATAGTATGATTTAATGTTGTATATTATTACTAAATAATAACATTTACCAATTGAACAGTAATTTACCAATATTCTATATTATTACTGAATAATAACATTTACTAATTGAACAGTAATTTACAAATGTTGTATATTATTGCTAAATAATAATATTTACAAATTGAACAGTAATTTACAAATGTTGTATATTATTACTAAATAATAATATTTACAAATTGAACAGTAATTTACAAATGTTGTATATTATTACTAAATAATAGCATTTACCAATTGAAAAGTAATTTACCAATGTTGTATATTATTACTAAATAATAGCATTTACAAATTGAAAAGTAATTTACCAATGTTGTATATTATTAGCAAATAATAACATTTTCATATCGAACAGTAATTTACCAATGTTGTAATAAAATACGATTAAGTTACAAAAATTACTTTCAAGTTGAAGGTCATTGACCAATCCTTCTTAAATTGACTTTTTAGCTTGTAAATTTGATGACTTATATACAAGATTTAATGTAATACGGTTATCCCTTGGGATATGAATCGTTAAATGAGTTGCAATCTCAGATCAAGTGGGAACATCTGGACTACAATTAGTTAAAATATGAGTTAAAGAATGACATATTCTATGAGCGGGTTCCGTACTTAGTCTTTAATTTATATGTATACCTTCCACTTTTTCCAAAGTACAAAGCTTTACCAAAGAAATTTCAACATTTCTTCATGGTAAACTATATTTTTCTCGTTTATTGTTATGGCATTGGAAATTCCATAATATTGAAATTTCCTTTAAGGATGCTAACTCATGACTCTCATTGGCAAATATAATTTATTAGACTATAATACATATACAAATGAGGGTAAGTGAGTTAAAAAATCTACTATGGAAGAATGCCCTTGATGTGACTAACGACAGGGAGCCATATTACCCAGAAGTACTCATTAGAATGCCGAAGTAACAAGTGGTTGAGGACTGCTGGCAAAGTTTACGAGCTCTACCAAGTCTGTTAAATGTATTATGACAAGACACTGCCTTTCTTTATGTCCTGGACATTTGGCTTTATAGTATCTCATTGTGTATTCATACAAGTGGCCAAACAGCAGGCATATTGCAGTACCCAAACAGTTTATTTCACCTTTGACGTGGAAAATAAGCATAGTACCAAACATTCCATTTTACAAGTTCCCATGCAACCTATTGTCTTAATTTGATATAAAAAATACAAGTATCTACTTGTCTTTCCATGAATTATTATAAAAGTATAATGTAATATTCAACTTAAATATCATTTGTTTCAATAACAAAATATCATTCATTATATCCATTCCAATATTCTTTTAACCAGTCACCTAGTAGGTGTAAGTTAGTGATATATCTGAAGATAAAAATGTTTAAATTTTTTTAATAGTTCTTTGCATGGTTTTTAAGTTATATCATATTTCTGTTAAGGTTATTAATAAAGATATACTAGGGAATAAGTTAATTATGTATTTAAATATATAACACAAGAATGAAAATGTTACTAAAGCATTCAATTAGCTTATTGGATCTATATGCAGCATTTTACATTTCTTAGATATTTTTCTTCTTTAACTTCATAGAAATGATATAGATATAAAATTTACTTTGTGCTGTTTCATTGGTGAAACAGACGTTTTTAGTGACGAGAATTTTCCCTTTATAAACTTAATCCTTAAATATTATTTTACGATTTGTAATATTTCACTGAATTATGCCGAGGGTTAAGTTCTGTGGTTATAATTTTTAAAGATAACTTGAGTATCTTCCATTATTGTTCGTATTAGATAATAATCTAACAACTACAATGCTATAAACATTTAAATAAATCATAAACACTGGTATGTTGTGTCTAGGATAATATACACTTTATTGTGACTGGCCTTAAATAGCAGTATACATCGCCAAATCCACTGACTTGTACGAACATGAACAGGAAAGTATATGAATACCAGAGGTAGAGTGAAAAAATAAAATAAATTATAAACAGTCTTGATTTTATACTAAAAAGGTACGATAAAATGAAAAACCTAATTTTGTTCTATTAGTGGTTCAACCAATTCCAAGATGTCGGCACTGGTGGCGCAGTGCTGTAACCCAGCTACTTGGGGACAAAGTGTTTGGGAGATTGTAGGCTAGATCCTCTTAATACCGACATGGCGTCCACTCAATGGTTGTCATCAACCTGGACACTAATAGAGAAGTTTTGGGTGTCAATGTTGAATGGTAGTCAAGGTTCGGATTTTGTGTAGGGAAGAGAACTGAAAAATCAGTTAGTTGAAAAATCAGACCAACACTACGGTGTTCAGATTCCACGTAAAGCTGTAGGTCCTACAGTTGTCCTGGTTATTGGGCTATTAATAAAAGTAGTCTTTTCTAGGCTAAGTCAAACTCAGATAGTAACAATGACTACACTCGTTCATCTACACTCATCACACTCATTCACCCCTCATATATGCCCATATCTCTACGATCGGCGTATTAGAGATTAATAATGAAAATAATAATAATAATGTTATAAATCACCGGTTAGTTTGTTTTACATACGAGAGTATCTCATTTACTTTTGAGTAAATTGGACAAAATGAGAACTCTTCAATTACTACATTAGGTAGAAATATTACTACTACTAAGGTTGCGGAAGTTAATTGATATGCACGATATAAAACCACTGTCACTAATCCAATTATTTCCTTTATCTTCTAATGTAACATTCAATAAAATTAATAAATCAAATGATTTCCTTTATATTAGGCAAAAACTAAAACTAATTATCTTCGGTACTATGTTTTTTAACTAATGTATGTAATGTTCAATATTGTTTCTTCATACTTGTTGGTCTACTTAGAATATATTTTATCTTAAATAATTATTAATCAAACCTATTATTTAGCTCCCTTTGCGAGATAGTACCAAGAATGACAAAGCTAACCTCTGATATCACATTTGTTTGGTTGTATGTATCTTTGTAATTACCTCTCAAATGCTATGAGAAAAACATTCCTTTATTAAGTGATGATCTCCCATCAATAGATTTACAACCATTATTTATAAATAAAATGTCATGAATATTTCCTCGTAAAATCCTGGTATTATAAATTCATTAATTGATAATTATTTCCATTCATACATCACAAGTAAAAAATTGGTATTAGTTTGTGTTAGGTACTTAAAAAATTACTGTAGTAAAATTAACATTTCAAATTTAAATACAACTATGAACAAATTTATTTTGTTCAAAGCGATTTTAATCGAATAAGCAACAGAAAATGTGTTTATATAAAATGCATGGTTTCAAACTGGCGTTGGCAGATGCAATTACTGGAAGTATAAATGGGGATTGACAGTAGATCAGTCATATGATTGCGGGGAGGCTATTCAAACAATGGATCACATAGTTACAGAGTGGCCCCTGCGCTCTTTTAAGGAGGTATTGGTCAGCATACACAGAATCAGTGAGGCAGGCCTTAGGTGGCTAGATGGATTGGACTTAGCTTTGTGACAGGATACCATTTTACATTTTATAATCAATGAATATATAATCATGACTTTTGGATATTAATTATAAAATAATTAATGTTTTGAATATACTATTTTTCAATAGCTAGACTACAAAAATTATGAGATATAATATTATTGTTACTCTTAGTTAATGTTACATGAAGTATAATACGCTTCGTAATATGAAATTGAATTGTTTTGTTGTTTGTAATGACTTAAATTCCGCTTCCTTGTTTGTTATCACTATCGAGTGTACATTGGTCAGTTTGTACACAATCAACGTAAAACACAATTAAATACATTTTCTACTGTAAACATCGTCTTTAACAACAAACTCTAGATTAAACTAACAGTAATTATATAGGAATTATTATACTTACAATGTACGAGTTGTAGTTCTGTGCATATGTGTGAGCTTGATAGCTAGCAATAATAATAGAACTGATCAAAGACCGATAGTAAAGATTAAGAATGTTCATCTAGTTGCCCAGTTCACCACTCCAAGTAATTCAGTCATAGATTTTATCGTAACTGTCGTTAGGAGTGGCAAAGGACCTGTCTCAGTAACAAATAAAAAATGTGTTTTTAAAAGTTCTGGAACACTTTTTAAATGATCTGGGGAGTAGAATAAACATAATACTTCAGAAAAAACTAACTTAATTTAACATTAATTATAACTATTATTTGTTAATTATAGAAGGTATATTTTTACTAAATACTTTTTTTGAACATGATACTGTGTTGTTAGACTGGAGAAAACAATTAAATTACAAGTAATATGAACACGAATAAGTAACATTTAAAGTGTTTTCAATGTAATAGAGACAATATTGTTCATGTTATAGATATGCATTATTTCTAATTCTGACCAAATTATAGTGGTTTTACCAATGGTAGACTTACCAAGGCTAAAGGAATTGAAAGGATAACAATAGATAAGGTAGTGAATGGTTTCTTTGTGTTGTGGCCTACAAGTGGATTTCTGTACGTTCAACAAATTACCTCCCTTACCTTCTTTACAAGTGGAAATAATTTAAATGGTATTATGTGCCATATGCTGTTTGGTACGTTAAAATATAATCATATGCATTATTTCTAAGCCTTTTTGTTAATTTTTTGTCTTATTAGTTCAAAATAAAATTTGATAGTGTTACATAATAAACTTATAAGCATTTACTTGTGAAATATAATAGTACTAAAAATATACGTAATAGGACTTATTAATATTTTAACATTCACTATCTATCATCAATAAAACTTTATTAGCCGATCACCAAAATCTTTTATAATACCAGAAATACATATATATTTATAAGTTATTTGTTAATTAATATATATACTATTTTTTAGGTTTTACTATACTATTACAATAAATACAACACTATTTTAACAATATGAAATATATAAACCTACAAATTATATCGTAAATACCCAGTCAAGTATTTTAGTAGTGAATACTAGAGGACAAAAACTGGGTAAAACCCCATATAAAAGACGATTTACATATTTGATAGATAATATATTGTTGTATATAGACTCCATAGCTGTATGTAGACCCCATAGCTGTATATAGACCCCACTTCTGTATATAGACCCCATTATTTTATATATACCCCAATGTTATATATAGACCCCATTGTTGTATATAGACCCCATTGCTGTATATAGACCCCATTGTTTTATATAGACCCCATTTCTGTATATAGACCCCATTGTTATACATAGACCCCATTGCTGTATATAGACCCCATTGCTGTATATAGACCCCATTGTTTTATATAGACCCGATTGTTGTATATATACCCCATTGTTGTATATAGATACCATTGTTGTATATAGACTCCATTGCTGTATATAGCCCCATTGCTGAATATAGACAACAGTGCTGTATATAGACCCCATTGCTGAATATAGACTCCATTGCTGAATATATAACCCACCCGCCCACCCATACACGTACAATGGCATTGACCCACCCGCCCGCCCATACACGTTCAGTGGCATTGACCCACCCGCCCACCCATACACGTACAGTGGCATTGACCCACCCGCCCACCCATACACGGACATTGGCATTGACCCACCCACCAGCCTATACATATACATTGGCATTGACCCACCCACCCACCCATACACGTACAGTGGCATTGACCCACCCACCAGCCTATACATATACATTGGCATTGACCCACCCGCCCGCCCATACACGTTCAGTCGCATTGACCCACCCGCCCACCCATACACGTACAGTGGCATTGACCCACCCGCCCACCCATACACGGACATTGGCATTGACCCACCCACCAGCCTATACATATACATTGGCATTGACCCACCCGCCCACCCATACACGGACATTGGCATTGACCCACCCACCAGCCTATACATATACATTGGCATTGACCCACCCACCCACCCATACACGTACAGTGGCATTGTATGTATTGATAAAAACTAATATTATCATTACAGTTTTCCAAAATAAAACATTTACGATTAAAGGCACTAGATTATATATATATATATATATATATATATATATATATATATATATATATATATATATATATATATATATAAGTAGTGAATTGTTAGGCGAGCCAGACCCACTTTTTTTCGGTTTTCCAAGATGGCGGCGGTCACGTGACCGGATCCAAGATGGCGGCCGGAACCGGATCCAAGATGGCGGCCGGAACCAAGATGGCGGCGCCCATTTCCCGCCAAATTTTCTAACCTCACTTTTCCTAACCTCAAATTTCCCGCCAAATTCCCAAATTTCCCACGCTTTTCCCGGAATTCCCCAAAATTCCCGATTTTCCTCCAAATTCCCGATTTTCCCGAAATTACCTTACTTTTTCCCCAATTTTCCCGATTTTCCTCCAAATTCCCAAATTTCCCTCCAAATTCCCACATCATACTATATGAAATTCACTGTTAACCTTGTTATACTATATAAGATACACTATATAAAATACAGTCTTAACCTAACTTTTTCCATGTTATACTATATAAAATTCACTTTTTTGTCCAATATGGCGTCTTTTTCCATGTTATACTATATAAAATACACTTTTTTGTCCAATATGGCATCTTTTTCCATGTTATACTATATAAAATTCACTTTTTTTGTCCAATATGACGTCTTTTTCCATGTTATACTATATAAAATTCACTTTTTTGTCCAATATGGCGTCTTTCCCTCCTCAAAATTCCCTGCCAAAATTCCTTATCCAATATGGCGGACTATACACTATAATAAATGTAAAAAGATGACAACCGGATCCAAGATGGTGGTCTTTCCCTTCGGGTACTTCCGGCGACCGTCGGCTACCTTCGTACGCTCTTAGCCTATGATGCACACGTCGTCTGCTGGTCGGGCGCGCATGCGCACCTTGTTACTCATATATACACTATAATAAATGCAATGTGGCTGACGTGATCGCAGCGCCCCTAGCGGCAACGTCGATCGGAGCGGACCTGGTGGCATCAGCTGTGCGTGGGTGACGCATGCGCATGGACTTGCTACTCTGTGGCAATATACACCATAACAAACGCAATATGACTGGGCTTTATCGTTGTTATCACTAAACTTGACCTCTAGGGTTAACATGTGGTTGATATGCACGTGGAGCGTCCATGTTGTGCTGATTAATGTAACACTGACCTCAAAGGTCATCTGTTATCACATCTGCTTCCATTACCTCATGACTGTCCACCACTCCCTTACCTCCTTCCTTTCTTATCACTCGCACTAATGGCGTCAATCGGTTCACTTGCCTCTCTCGCTGCAGTGGAACTTTGTAAAACCTTTAACAACCTTTTCGAAATTAAACAATTAAACCTTCCAAAATCAATTCAACAATACTTGATACAAATTTACCTTTCTAAAAAAGACGGTCCACCACAGTATCACTTTGAAAACGTGAGGCTGGACACTTTTCTAAATTGGCCAGTCCCATTCCTCAACCCACATGTAATGGTAAAAGCTGGCTTTTATTATTTAAATTATAGCGATGCAGTTCGCTGTTTCTCATGTGGTATACATATTGGATGTTGGGAAGAGGGTGATGTTCCATTTGATGAGCATAAAAAATACTCTCCAAACTGTAGGTTTGTTAATGGCCTACCTTTAATTCAATTTGCTGGTAGAGATGTTTGTGGAAATAATTAGCTGAATTTTGCAACTAACAGTGCCTGTACCTTTCGAACAACTGTATAAATGTGGCTCTGGGGTGTAAAAACCCGTATCCAAAAGCGAATGTGGCTCTGGGGCGTAAAAACCCGTATCCAAAAGCGAATGTGTGTTGCTCGTTAGGTAAGGCTTTACAATTGGCAGGGAGGCAGTAAACTTTATTTCTATTATTTTTATGGTCGACTGTCACCGTATAGAGCGAGGTTGGGGCTCTATACACCAAAAAAATCCAAATAAATTGTTAAACTTTACCTAAACCCTTCCATTCTTCCACTATGAGTGTAAGAGAGCAGATAGCAAGGGAGCTACATGCTCCAGTTAGAAAAAAATTCCCTACTAGACCTGTAGAAGTTAAGGGAATACAAGACTTGTTCCAAGCTGACTTGGTCGAAATGATACCATACTCAAAGTTTAACAAGGGCTACAAGTACATTCTCACAGTAATCAACTGCTTTACCAAATACGCTTACGCAATACCAGTCAAGGACAAGTCTGGACAGGAAATCGTTAAAGCCATAACATCCGTATTAAAGTCCAATAAAATGAAACATTTACAAACAGATGCGGGTAAAGAATTCTACAACGTAGGATTCACAAAGTTGATGAATAGCTATGGTATAAACCATTACTCGAGCTACAGTGATAAGAAGGCGTCCATCGTAGAGCGGTTTAACCGCAGTCTCAAAGCATTAATGTGGCGAAAGTTCACGGAGCAAGGTAAGTATCAATGGGTCAAGATACTACCTTCTTTGTTGGAAGAATACAACAGAAGAATACACAAAACTATTGGCATGGCTCCAAGTCATGTGAACAAAAGAAACGAAAACATAGTCAGAAAAAACATTAATAAAAATAGACAAAAATACAAGAAAGTGGATAAAAAGGTCCGTTTTAAAGTAGGTGACAAGGTGAGGATAAGTAAGTATAAAAAAGTCTTTGACAAAGGATACCTACCCAACTGGACTAATGAGATATTTACTGTGTACAAAGTCCAAACTACTATTCCTACAACCTACCTCCTCAAAGACCATACTGGTGACGTCATCAAAGGAAGTTTCTACGAAAAAGAGCTACAAAAATCCAAAACAGATGATGTATACCTGGTTGAAAAAGTACTTAGAAAAAAAGGAAACAAAGTATTAGTTAAATGGGCAGGATATGACGGTAAACACAATACATGGGTGAACAAGAAAGACTTGGTATAAATAAAGGCTTCCCTTACACTTTCATTCATAACTCAACAATGCGTGTTATTGAACAGGACACAAAGCTACCTGTCGAAAACTTTGACATGTACACTATACGCACAGGTAGTGACATTAAACACGGACCATTATTTCCATCCACTATAAGGTGCATAGTGGCTGGACCTAGTAATTGTGGTAAAACGAACGTTGTTTTCAACATGTTGTTCGATCCAAACGGATTAAGGTTCGAAAATGTTTACATTTTCTCAAAGTCCCTATATCAACCCAAGTATCAATTTTTAAAAAGTGTTTTACCCGAGGAAATTGGATACTTTGTATTTGATGAAAACACTAAAGTCATACCACCTAAAGAAGCTAAAAACAATTCTATTATGATTTTTGACGACATTGCATGTGAAAAACACGATAATATACGCAACTACTTTACCATGGGTCGACATAATAACATTGATTCCTTTTATATAGGACAAACCTATAGTAGGATACCCAAACAGTTGGTGAGAGATAATACAAACTTGATTATTTTATTCAAACAGGACGAAACAAATCTCAAACATGTTTACAATGATCATGTAAATACGGACATGACTTTTGAAAAGTTTCGAGAAATGTGCGCTTTAGCTTGGAAAGATAAGTACAGTTTTTTCTGTATTAGTAAGGACTGTGAACTGGATAAAGGGAGATACAGAGTTAGCTTTGACAAGTTTCTAGTCTCGTAATATAAATACGACCTACTTTAATTTTCAACAACAGTTAGTGACAAGCCTCTGTGTGGTCCACAACTAGAACAAACTCTTTGTAACATGTCGCAAAACAGTAAACATCAAACTCTTACGAGAAGAATTATACAGCTGCAAGATGCTGTCCGCCGCAAGTATCGTGCTTTCAAGTTGGGTAACATGTATACCGAACAAACATTAGAAAAACAGTACAAACCAATTTTAACTGAACTTAGAAACAAAGCAGATATAAAAAATGAACCAAAGGAGGAGCCTATGGACCTCAGTGTAGACGAGCAGGATAATTTTAAGCCAGACTATATGTCAACGCCTAAAGGACCATCGTTTATTCAAGACACACAAGTGTTTGAAACATCGTCTCCCCCTCCACCCTCAGTTAGCCAATTGATACAAAGTCCCGCAAAGTTTCACGAGGCGTCACAGTACGTTTTAGAGACATTTAACGCGCCCATAACACAAAAATACACGTTAAAACTTTTAAAAGACGAAGCCGGTGTTAAGAATAAAATGGACAACATATACGGACCACATATAGACGGTGATAAATTAATGGTGGGTAATCAACTGCTTACATTTGACAACGAAGGAAACATCCACTTGAACAATGTACAATACAGAGGAACCGAAGGCCTTTACGAATTATTATTTAAAAGACAACCTGATGAAAAGGTATACACACAAGATGATTTGGACACTTATAAAGATGTAATGATAAAAACGAATGCGCATAGAAAAGGTTATTTACCTCATAATCTCATTAACCGACCGACAAAGTCCATAAAATATAGAAACATAATTTCCGTATTATTTCCCAAACAAATGTACGGTAAAGGGCTAAAAGACTTTAGATCACGTGACATTTCCTATTAGGACAATCCAAACGAATTATGTGATAGACTAAAACTTATTATAGCTTCGACAGAGGCCGGAAATGCTAACCATAGGAACGAAATTCAAAACATAATCGAAGAATTAAAAGAAGCTAAAATTATATCAGGAGCTGCTAATAGCCGTTACAAATCATTAGTCAGTTGAGATTCGACTAGTAAACATGGATACTTATTTTGTGTATAAAAAGTATTTTCATACGTATATTTTCATCAGTTAGATTATGTCTGTGGACAAGTTTGGACGTGTCTTGCCCTCAGAGGGCAATGTAAGTGGCAAAGGACCACAGGGCGAAGGTTTTAAACTAACACCTGAAGGAAACTATGATATTGAAAATAAACGAATGGTTAACGTCGGTGTGCCCGTGGCAGACAACGATGTTGTTACGAGAACATACTTTGAGGCTAACACAATGCCAAACTTACAAAACAGCTATTCTGCGCGTAACAAAAGAATAGAAAATTTAGCATCACCAAAGGAGCTCGGAGATGCCGTGAATTTAAAAACTATAGGTGAACAATGTGTACTGTACCAACAAAAAACAGTCAACATAGGAGATAGGCTTATAACAAGGGTAAAGGACCCTACAGGTCCGAATCATGCGGCGACCAAACGTTACGTAGATGCTGTCGTTCCTGTTAAAACTAGTAGTTATTGGAGTTTTGAAAAGCGACGTTTAGTTTCTGTAGCTGACCCACATGATAATCAAGATGCTGTAACCAAGTCATATCTACTGGCAAACTGTCCAAAGAAACACAAGGACAACTGGGACTTTGATAATATGGGAATTAAATCTGTTAGAGATGCGAAAGAAATGGACGAGGCTGTAAACCTAAAAGTGTTAACCGAAGCAAAATCGCATATTTTGGAAATACTAGGTCAACAAACAACAACTATAAGTTCAGTGCTGACATCACTTAAAGATACGGTTAGTGCACTGGAGGGGTGGATTTATGAAAACAGCGTTAAATCTGAAAAACAACTTAGTTCGGTCAGGTACTTTTTTCCCATATTCATGGTGCTAAAGGGCGGAGTACAGAAACACTGACCGCCGATAACTACATAAACTGGACTGAAATTTTCGGTGAACAAGGTGAGGGTTAATATAAAGTGAAATATAGCTAAGTCCCTTCATTCTTCAACTAACCTTCGTAAGAGACACATATAATGAAGAAGAAATCGTCACGTCGTGGAAGAGGACTTGTATCTAGTGCACTCGAAGGAATTGGAAGTTTAGCTGGAACGGCTTTAAACAGGGGTATTGATCTACTACCAGTGGAACTTCACCTGCCAGGATACAGGTACTGTGGAGGTGGCACCAAGTTAAAGAAGAGATTAGCTCGTGGTGATCAGGGAATAAACGGTCTGGACGAAGCCTGCAAAGCCCACGACATAGCCTACTCACAGTATTCAGACACAGCGCGGAGAGCGCAAGCTGACAGAGACTTGGCCGAACGAGCTTGGCAAAGGTTTAAGGCATCAGATTCGTCTGTGGGTGAGAAAGCCGCAGCTTGGGTAGTTACAACAGCCATGAAGGCGAAAGCAAAGTTGGGTGGTTCTCATAAGAGAAAGAAGGGTGAGGGGTTGTATCTAAGACCCTGGGTAGGTCGAGGTGTTAAGAATGCACCTAAAAACAAAAAGAAATGCACTTGCAAGAAGAAAAAAAAAAACTTCAAATTAGTCTACGTTCCCGGACATGCCCTATCAAACCACGAACTTGTTACCTACGCTAAAAAATTAAACATTCCACACTTTCGAGGTGTTTACATGAGGGACACACTTCCGAATAAACCTAGATTGAACGAAAGCGCAATTATTAATTTGGACAGTATACAGGGGGAAGGAACACATTGGGTTTGTTATAAAAAGCTAGGTAACGAGGTTTTGTACTATGACAGTTTTGGTAACTTGCGTCCTCCTATGGAATTGATTATGTATTGGGGTCCCAGTGTTAATATAAAGTATAACAATGAAAGACAACAGGATTTTGACTCAGTACTTTGCGGGCACTTGTGTTTAGAGTTCCTCGTTGATAATGTTTTGCCTTAGTGGACAGAGTTCAACGCTAAGTTGTGACATATTTCCTTCGATCGATTTATCGACAGGTGATTGGGAAATTGGTTTGATCGATCTCACAACGTACAACTCAATACCGAATGTAGAAGAAAATGTGAACGACACATTCCACTACGGAGACACTGTAATGAAAATTCCGACTGGCTCCTACGAGATTAGCGATTTAGAGAATTACATTAACAATAACATAAAAACTGGTGTAAAATTCAGTTTAAAACCAAACAATAGTACTTTGAAAGTCGAAATTAATTGTAGCGAGCCCATTCACTTTGAAACAGGAAACAGCCTGGCTACCTTGCTCGGTTTTAATAAAACTGTATACGAAGCCAATAAAACTCACATGTCTGAGAATGAAGTTAACATTAACTCAGTAAATGTCGTTCGAGTCACATGTAACGTGACAAGAGGCTCGTATCAGAACGGTCAGGAAAGCCATATAATACACGAATTTTATCCGTCAGTTCCACCTGGCTACAAAATAATTGAAACACCTCATAACGTGATATATTTACCTGTGAGTGTGCAAGCTTTGAATTACATTACTTGTGAGTTGAGAGATCAACAAGGGAAGTTGATAAACTTTAGAAACGAAACAATTTCGTTACGCTTACACTTAAGACGAAGCAATGGGATTAGTATTTAGGGAAACAACTGTGCCAAAACAGGTCATTAGACCTAAAACACTCCAGGTGTTAACATCGAGCAATAGAAAGCTTTTAAGGTCCTTAGGATTTAAAATAAAAGTAAAAAATGTTGGAAATTGAGGGAGAAGTCGAATACAGCGATGTTATTACAAGCTGTGAGTATCACACACACAAACCGTACGCCTCTTCAAATTTCAAAAACAATGATGAAATACGTATCGCCGTCAGTCAACAGGACATTATTACTGCTCCGTTTGAAAGTTCTCTGCATATTTCTGGTAAAATTACAGCCAAAAAGGTTGGTGGTGTAGTCGCAGACGTGTCTCTGATTAATAACGCTATGGCGTACTTGTTTGAAGATATTAGATACGAAATTTCTGGTATAACAGTGGACCATACTAAAAACTTGGGTGTTGTATCAACTATTAAAAGTTTACTGTCACTTAGACAGAATGAAACAAATGCATTGGAAAATGCTTGTTGGTTCGGTCCAGAGTCATCAAAAAATACAACTGAGTTTACTTTTGCCGTTCCATTAAAATTACTCTTTGGTTTCATGGAAGATTACAGGAAAATTATTGTAAATATAAAACAAGAATTGATTCTGCTGCGGTCAGCCAACAACACGGATGTGATGTTATCAGAGGATGCGCTATCACACACTCTGGAAATAACCGACTTGTACTGGCGTGTGCCACACTTGACTGTTTCCGATAGTTACAAAGAAAAACTTTTAAGACTCGTCGATAAAGACACACCGATTCATCTTCCCTTTAGGTCGTGGGAGTGTCACGAATATCCCACGCTCCCACAAACAAAGAGACATAATTGGACTGTAAAAACGTCATCGCAGATAGAGAAACCCCGCTATGTGATACTAGCGTTTCAAACTGATAGGAAAAATAACATAAAAAAGAACATGTCAGGTTTTGACCATTGTGATTTAATGGATATCAAGTTATACCTCAATTCAAGTTACTATCCCTACGACAATATCCGAGGTGATTGGAGTTTATTCTATGAAATGTACGCCAAATTTCAGTCTTCATACTACGGTGTTTCCAATTCACCCATCATGGACTTGGATACTTTTAAATCGAAATGTCCAATCTTTGTAATTGACTGCTCCAAGCAGAATGATTCAATCAAGTCTGGACCTATCGATGTACGCATCGAATTTGAATTTAAAAATAATTTACCGGACAAGACTACAGCTTACTGTTTAATAATTCACGATGCACATTTAATGTACAATCTTTTAACAAGTACAGTAAGAACGGTTATGTAATAAAAGGGGAGGGGGGATAATATATAATAATCAAACCAAATTAATTTATTCAGTTGAGAGGATGGAGCCGTCAAGACAAAACCCACAGTAGTCATGTCGACACCGGCTGTGGTGGTGTTTCATGGGTTCAAAGACAATCGGAATAGATTTATCGTTAAAGAATTTGTCGTTGTGGGTCCTTTTGTAAATGTAAATATAGTTTTCAAGTCTCCTTATCCTGAAAGTAAGTTGAATAGTGCTGCTCGGAAAGCTAACAATTGGTGTGAGCGTAATTTTCACAAAATACTTTGGGAGGAGGGATGTGTACCTTTTAAATTCAAACTAGTTCGTAGCTTACTAAAACCTTTTGATATAGTCTATACCAAAGGGTTGGAGAAAAAGTTATTTCTTTCCAAATTTCACGGGAATGTTCATGAACTCGACGAGTCTTGGACAGTTCCCGACATGTATACGTTTTTACCTTGTTGTATACCGCAACATGCTAGTGATGGCAAGTGCGCCTTAGTAAGTGCTCAGTTTTACTACAAAAAAATGCTTGCTTTTAAATGTGTGTAATTTTACTGTGAAAATTTTGATAAAAATTGTTACTATCGTATCCATAGATCTGTGTGAATTTGCGTCCTATGGCTGGGCTAATCCCCGTAAGACCAGGACATGAACTGACAAGGTGGGGACGACCCAAATTTAATAAAAAATGTCCGACTGTTCTCTAAGGCAGCTTTAAAACGTGTAAGACCTGAGACAGTCCTGCAGCTTGAGGTTGGATTAAAACCCGTAAAACCTCAAGTCGCAGCCCGGGTCCTTGTACAGTTTGCTTGAATGTTACACTCTATGGCTGACTTAAAACTCATAAGTCCAGGGTGTGAGTAATGGATATTTTAGTAACAAGAAAAATAAAAGCCCTTTGTAAGTCTGTACGTCACATTGAAAGGCTTCTCCAAGTAAAGTGGCGGCTAGACTTATAGGGGATCCAAAAAAAGTATAAAAATAATACTGGGAGGTAGCAATTTTGTTATGGAGTGGCTACCACCGTAGCTTGCGATGGTTGGGGCAAGTTACAATAAACAGCCGTTCTAACGGCTAGTGAGACTAGGCCTACTGGGGAAACTCACTATAATAAAAAACGCGCCAATGCACAGAGTGCAATGACCCTATACCTCTTGGGTGGTGTGGAAACTTGGGTCATAGTCTTGTCTGGGAATGTAAGGACAAACGGAGTGCATAGGCCTTCTGGGTAGGAGGCACAATACTCCCCCGTGACTCTCAAGGTCAACTGAGAGTATAAAAGGACTCGTATTTCCACTTTTCTTATCAGTCTATCATGGCATCTTTTGTCGAACGTTTCAACGCTGCTACTCCGATGAATTATATTACTGTCAAGGTTGGAGATTTGTCATCCAACATTCAGTATCCAGTCAAAAGTATTACACGCATAAGTACGAAATACGGTGATACTCTCGTTGCGATACTGTTTGATCCACATTTGGAGGATGACATCAAGGTGTTTCTACCTAGAAGATATGTCGACACTTTGCATGAGGGGGAATCAATACCGGACAACTTGGTACTGATCAAAGAAGTTGGATCCACGTCTGCTGTACAGGTTTTCCAGGTATGTATGTTAACTTGAGAGCAAAGTAACAAGTTCTTTTGTTATGAGTTGTTTTCTTATGTGTGTTGTTATTGTTTCAGAAAGATGGAGCATTGCTGCAAGATGTTTAAGTGTTTCAAAACACCAGAAAATCGAGTACACGACTGCGGGTGCTGCAAAGCATTTGAAGAAAACAGGAAAAGAATCTGCATCCCATTGATTTTCATACCGTGTATCTTGTTCGCAAGTTACATGGTCTACGAGGTTTACTATAAACACCTAGAGTAAATCTCTATGGAAAGGTGGCAGGATGGCTACCAACGTAATGAGCGATGGATGGGGCTTATTACATGGGTTTGTTTCTCCGTACCACAGGGGTATATGGTCTAGACCTGTGGGAGCCTCTTTGTTTACCCTTAAAAATCAAAAGAGTGACCTCTGAGCTGGTAGAGGAGGTTGACGTTCCTTCAGAGGCTTTGTACTAACAGTCTACCGACCATACAGAGTGAGTATCTACGCAATATGTTTGTGCATGCTGTAGTAGTAGTTAAGCCTGTAGGTTGTCGACACCATACGTACCTCGATAAGGTTGCAGCGAGGTGTGCATTTGCAATCGACATTTGTTATTGTGTATGTATGAAATTTGAGTCGTTTAGTTGCACGAATAAAAAAAAAACAACCTTGTGTCCGAGTGGTTCCGCATCCGACTCACATGTCCTTCACAAACTACACACTATGTCATAAAGTCCCTTTTACCATCTATTGTGACTTTGAATCCTACATTGTGCCTATAGACACATCTTTGAACGATCCATCTACGTCACACACGACAAACACTGAAGTCGGGTACGCTACCCACTGGACTACGAAGGGTTGATAGCTTTTTGTCTAATTTGTTTAATATATATTATGTTTCGCTGCTAGGTGCGCTGTGATCACGTCAGCCATATAGAGTATATGGAGTAGTGTATGGAATATTAAATTTGTTATTGTGTATATATGAGTAGAGTAACAAGGGGCGCATGCGCGCCCGACCAGCAGACGACGCGTGCATCATAGGCTAAGAGCGTACGAAGGTAGCCAACGGTCGCCGGAAGTACCCGCCATCTTGGATCCGGTTGTCATCTTTTTACATTTATTATAGTGTAAAGTCCGCCATATTGGATAAGGAATTTTGGAGGGAATTTTGGGTGGGAAAGACGTCATATTGGACAAAAAAGTCCATTTTATATAGTCTAACATGGAAAAAGACGCCATATTGGACAAAAAAGTGCATTTTATATAGTATAACAAGGTTAACAGTGAATTTCATATAGTATGATGTGGGAATTTGGAGGGAAATTTGGGAATTTGAGGTTAGGAAATTTGGCGGGAAATTTGAGGTTAGGAAAAGTGAGGTTAGAAAATTTGGCGGGAAATGGGCGCCGCCATCTTGGATCCGGTTCCGGCCGCCATCTTGGATCCGGTCACGTGACCACCGCCATCTTGGAAAACCGAAAAAAAGTGGGTCTGGCTCGCCTAACAATTCACTACTTATATATATAATATAAACCCACCCGCCCACCCATACACAGTGGTATTGACCCACCCACCCACCCATACACACAATGGTATTATGTATATAGACACCATTGTTGTATATAGACCCCATTGCTGTATATAGACCCCATTGTTTTAAATATACCCAATTGTTGTATATAGACCCCATTGCTGTATATAGACCCCATTGCTGTATATAGACCCCATTGTTGTATATAGATCCCACTGTTGTAATCGACGTACAACTATTCTTCATGTAGTTCTTTGCAGGGAATAGACGATGTATTTATGATCATGACTAATTCAAAAAGTCTCATTTATAAAGCAATTAATGCCAATATGAACAACATTTTAATTTCCAAAATTTGGTTGTTGTCACTTAAGATATTATTATTTACTATATGAAATATGTTTAACATAAGATGTACTTTAATTGGAAGGTGTGCAATTATTATAACCTAAAACCCGTCTAAAATTACAACACGATATTTTACGATTACAATTGAAATGTCACTTATCATTTACTTAAAACGATGACCTTAAGATATAATGTATTACATAAATTATATCATACTTAATTATTAGTGTTTTTAAATGGTTTCATACAAAGTTATAGTTGACTATTTTGACTTCGTTCTTGATAGGATCTCAAAAATAAATAATACTAGTATATGACTGGCGTTGCTAACCAACATGACTTTATAAGCTACCTTTTTTGGTTGGTCATATCATTAAGACACAAAAAAAATCTGATTGTTTTCAGCAATTACTGATCTTTTATGTTGAGGTATTAAGTTCATATGCAACAGGTGGGCAACGCTTAGCCCATTTTATTCCACCCATCGAGTATTTCAATATTCAACAACATCATATCAACTGTACAGTGTCAATTGGTTTTATATGTATTTTTAATTTATACTTTCGTTTCCAAAAATATTTCCTAGGAAACTTTTGAAGAAATCATAAATTAAGAATTTAAATTAAAATTTAAGCATGATCATTAACGATGAGTTGACATTGTAAGGGGTCTTCTAAGAAAATGTATTAAGATTAATTCAATTCCTCTTTAAACTAAATTACAATATATGTTGCCTCAATCAATAGATTAATTTTTAATCTATCCTGTACCTCTCATTTGGTTTTAGAGTAACTGGTGGCCTCTGGTTTTAGTCCAACCAAAGTAAGGACCAGACTAATCCATTCCTTTATTATTAAATAAGACCAATACTATTTATTTTCACCTCTAAGCATTACTATTACAACAATTACGTCACTACCTTGAATGTTGTGATGATTCCAAAGCCTTAAAGGTTTAAGATAGTAGCTGACGGCTCCATCCGCTGAGGTAATCGATTTATAATATTTTCCTTATACTGAGCAGCCCCACTACAACTTGTTCTTTCTTACTTAGAAGAAACCCATTAACTATAGAAAGAAACATACAGACCGAATCAACGCATTTGCTATAGACGCACCTCTGTGCTGCTATCTGACTATTATATATCTCAAATAACCACTCGGACAACTGTTTTTTAGTACTAATAGCTCAGCTTTAGTTACTCCAGCTGAAAATATATGTGGTTTTACAGAAAGATGAAGATTTACAGAAATAGACTACTGGAACTGCCTCGAAGAACTAATTTCATAGGACTGGAAATCCCGCTTCATGTTACCCATGTGAGAATTGGAATGCTCAATGTCGTCAATGAAATAAATAAAATAAAAACATACTATTTATATCTAGGCCTCAATAGATTGACCGTCAGTAAAATAATAAAATATGCTTACTCCCTCCATGCTTACTCCCTCCTTTTCTAGGCTGATAATGGTGATTGTAAAATAACACTATAAAATAGTCGCTTGTCGTTGGAGAAAGATTCACAAGGAGTATTTGGCACATTGAGTTCCCTGTACACGTTCAACTTCACTTATGACCTTAAATTGCTGGCTGATTTGACTGCGAATTAGAGAGTAAACACTTATTGCGATAGTAACTCGGTATGGGTAACAATTTTGTAGGTTGGTCTTTATAAGTCAGATGTCTCGTATTCCCGAATTACACTGACTTAATCAAAATTATAATAAAACGTTACACAATGTTAATCAAGGAGTTCAAGAATAACACTTAAAATTAACGTCTTATAGTCCTTTACGTTTTCAATAAAGGGAAATCAATTGAGTTCTAATCGTTATCAGTGTGTTTTCATGGTAAGAAAATACACAAGCTTAGGATATCAAAGATATGTTAAAGGGAATGCTAGATTACAGCTTTTACTAAACAACAATGTTGTTGTTTATTGTAAAATAATGGATTATTTTTCTATAAACTCTTTACTTGACTCTTAAAACCCTAAAAAAATGTAACAATATCAATACTTAATTTGTTGATAAAAAAGTAATATGTTCGGACATTGAAAAACTGTGTATTATATAGACAAAGTATGGATCAATAGATACAAGCGAAGTACCTGTTGGTAACTATTTATTCGAGTGGGAAATGCTGTTACATGTTTTTTAGTGTTGATGGGGCTAGTTTCTTCAATAATTCGATGAATGCGTCCCCTATCATCTACATCATGCGTGTTACATCCATAACTCATTTTATGGTTACATAGCTTTTAGGTAAAGGTCTCAAAACACCTGAGTTCCCAGAAGTCTTTTCTACGTTACCAAGTTCTCTAATCAATGGTCTTTACTTCTACTGATGGAAGATCAGAAATAGTTCCTACTTAACAAGACTGGCCCCACCAAACTGATTGACCTTATCCGAGCTCTTGTTCAATCCAAATCTGCTGCAGACTAAGGCTATTCGGCTTAAACAGTGCTCTCTTTACTCCTTACTCTGCTTATCCAGTTCACGATATCGGCTTTCTTAGTTAGTTTTTATACCGCTAGTCACCGCGTTATACCAAAAACTCGTCCTCTTGCCCTAAAAATAGCGTCTTCTAGATTGGCCACAACATCCCATACCAAGGGTCCTAGTTTATTTAGGACTATTTATAAAAGGTCCGTTTTGCTCTTATACATACAATAAACAAAACCATCCTCTTGGGATTAATATACGAGCTTATGCTATCATAATATTGGTATTGAAAACACTGATAACTGATGTGTCTCAGTAGATGGATTATCAGGATGGTATGATTCTGTCGTAGTATTTTTCAATCATCATATAAGGCCAGCTACCATTTCACACTCTGAAAGGACCAATCGTAAACCTAGTTTGACGCATGTGTTCCTGCAAAATGCTGCTCATATTCTTGCACTCTTTTAGCCCATTATGATCTTCTCAAATAAAATTTAATCATACACACACACACACACACACACACACACACACACACACACACACACACACACACACACACACACACACACACACACACACACACACACACACACACACACACACACACACACACACACACACACACACACACACACACACACACACACACACACACACACACACACACACACACACACACACACACACACACACACACACACACACACACACACACACACACACACACACACACACACACACACACACACACACACACACACACACACACACACACACACACACACACACACACACACACACACACACACACACACACACACACACACACACACACACACACACACACACACACACACACACACACACACACACACACACACACACACACACACACACACACACACACACACACACACACACACACACACAGTGATATTGAGCCATTCGCCCAGCCTCACAGAATTACCTATAAAGACTTGTATCATCGTTCAAACTACAAGCTGCGCAAACAAGACCCTGGAGTCGAGGTGCAGCCCTTATATCACATCCAAACTTGATCCATTTGTAAGATCTTTTGTCCCTCCTAATCCCTGGAATCAAGATAAATTCCTGAAACATTATATAAATGATAAACAATGTTTTTGGTATACACCCTACAAATATTTTAGCCTATCCTTATCCTAACACCTGTGAGATTTGTTCTCTTTGATATATAAAATAGAAACTTTTAGCCCAGGCAATCAACTTGCAATTCAAATATTTTACAGTTATTTCTTAAATGGAAGTAACTCTTGATATTGATGTACATACACGAGTATATATTTTGTGGACATACCGTCTGATTTGTCACATAATTGTAATAGTTGAAATAATGCCCAATAATTAAATATAGCTAACTTACTGCATTACAAAGTAATAAGCAAATAATACATGTTAGGAATTTGTACTGGAGTAGTATGCTTGCCACAGACAAAGCAACAGGAACAATAGCCCAGGATTTATACACTCAGCTGGCTGATAATCCACCATTGTATTGAAACCTCATGTTGACCTCACTGGATACAACCATTCTATCGTTACAAATACCAAATTATAATCTTTCATAGTCGCACATGAATATATGTTTTGATATTTGTTTATATAATAAAAACAAATTTATGGTAGTGATCTTATTTTTACTTTTTAAAATCGTGGTATGTTTCTACATATATGAAAAATATATTGTGCTAGGATCAGTAAAACACGAGTAGTGCTTGAGTTTGACATGTTCATATTGATCTTGCTAAAAAGCAAAAAAAATCATTTAAAGGTTCACATGAAATATGTATTTGGCTATCTCTTATTACTGAATGACGCATGGTAAAGGGATACTGACGTAGATTTTCATAATAGATTTTCATGTTTCATACTTAAACATGAAAAATACGTTATTTAAGTATAAATATTGCTTAGTGTTAAACATTATTTGTAAAATATTACAAAATCAGTCAACGAAATTATTTTGCTAATCATAGGCGAATTATAATAAATCATTAGTTTTTAATTGTTACATATTTCAAAGATTCGTCTCTTTATTTTTCTATTTACATTAACTGTTTTTCTAAATATTTTAATCAAATTATATATTTTAAACTAATAACTACAGTTATATTTAAACTAATTGTAAACTAAATAGCTTATACAAAGGTTGTAGATACTAAATTAGGTTTTGTTCTTTTGGCATACTGTGCTTTATGAAAACATTGATTTTATAAAATGTTTGGCTTCAGTTTTGTTTAATATGTTGTCGAATTCACGATGACAGTCCCTTACAATTAATTGATACCTTGTCATTCTTATACATGCATTAAATTGCCTATTATATTTTGACACTATGTGCATGATAACTATTTGATGAATTAAACTATGGGTTTTTAATTTTATGTTTTTTTGTTTAGTGTTGTTTTGCTAAACGATCACTTATTTATCAAAAATATTAAAACATATTTCTTTATTTATATTTTATAACAATTACACATATCAATACAACCGAGTACTATTTATCACGTATCAACCTTTAGCAGATGATAGAACAAAGGACAGATCGTGGTGTCCCCTTATTGGAATCGGAACCACAGTTCCGCCATTGATGGTATGTTGTCCCATTTATTTTTACAATAATTGTATTTCCTTGCCTCACTCCAATCCTGATAATGAGTTCCTTCTTTTTGCTTACAATCTCATTTTATTATATACATTGAAGAAGTGTATATGTATTTTTCGGACTCTGTTGTCCTAAGTCTTAGCATATGAGCCACAAAGCCGACAAACTATAAGTATATCGTTCTACTCAGTAATATTTCATAAAATAATGCAGAATATCCAGTTTATTTATAGATGCCATTTTTAATGTACATTTCTCATTAAGGTTTCTTAAAATGACTAATCAATTAGTAACGTGCTATGAACTCTAATACATTGATACAGTTGGCGCTGACTTGAACTTGAACTAGCTTACTACAACAATTAAGCTTATTAAATTTCGTAAATATTAATCAATAAAGTATTTTAAACTTGTCAGTTATTTTAATTTAATTGAGTTGGTAACTTTTTGGTAATATTACTCCTTACCCCTACATTGCAAATTATCACTTTATAATATAAGACACGAATTTCTACTTCAGTAGCGTTATGGTTTGGATAGCAAGTAGTATTTTTTCAAGGTCTTGTCAAACACTTTTCGTTGAAAAGAAACTTTTAATATGTGGTTGTATTGTATTTGTTTTTAACTTCTATGCTCTAGGATTTTTTGTTATTTTACAACTGTAATGTGCAAACGCTATTTTTGAATTGTAAAATGTGCTATAACCTACATCAATTACAAATAATTTAAGCATTTTATCTATGGACAATTCAAATACAACAGAGGAAATTAAAAAAACTTTCTTTAAAGTTTGATAGAGAGTAATAATAACAATTCTTTAATATATTTTATTCTTTCAGAGATAAATGTCCAAAAAAAGTTAGACATTAACCCAAAGTAAGGGTAGAGTTTCCCTAAGAAGTTTACGGCCTCTTTCAGAGGTAAACGGTAGAGTTGCCAGTCGGCATCACTAATACTGAGAGTCTACAAATATGCACTTTATTAGGTTTTCTTTTAGTATTACTTTATATACCTTATTTATAGTATCTGGAATCTAGTATATCTATAAGATACTATCCAGATATAGTATCTATAAGATACTATATCTGGAATATAGTATCTTATAGTATCTGGAATTATAAACAAATAAAGCAGTCCTAAATAAAGTATTGTATACTAAATAAAATATACTGTATAAGGTAGTTTGACATTTAAAAATACTTTAAAATGTGTGAAAGGTTTGTAAAAAAGACAACTTTAAAAGCATAGGAAAATTTTGGAAAAACTATGGACCTTATATTCCATTAACTATTCTTAAGAAAAAATAGCATATTATAAATTTTCAAGTGTAATTTCAAACCTGATCTGTAAACATATGAATGAAAATGACGTTTGTGTACAAAGCCTAAGCATGTTTCTAAATGATAAAAAATCTATAGTTCTTTAATTAATATTTCGTTCGATTTACTTCTTTTGTTATTATTTTTAATACAGTTGATTTTAAAAATGTATGGAATCTTTGTTTAAGGTATCTTACAGGTTTCGAACATTACGATTATTGGGCTGTTGTCTTTTAATTGTCATATATTGCATATATTGTTAATAAATCGTAATAAATTTACTAATATTCATATATCTACTAAACATCAATAAAAATATGAACAATAGTGTCTATAAATTTATTAAATTACCTAAGTAATTATAAAAAACAATATATAAATAATTTTGTGGGTAAAGAGATTTGTTTTCATACTAGATATGTTCAAATGGGAATACTGATATTTTAGTTGTGTGGCGTTCTTTTTTTTATTTCTACCAAAACATATTGTAATAAGCTAATCGATAAACTATTTTTTACTGACGACCTTGAGTAATGATAGATGTTTGCTTTGTTCAAAAATTCACCCTGTTGTGATTGATTGGTTCAAGTTCTTGTAATCTGTTTTCCCCTTAACACTTAACTAATGTTTCACAGAACAGAACTTTCACTTTATGTGATTGCTGCTTTCATAAAATTATATATTTTTGTTCAGTTAACTTTTATGTTTTTTAGCAAAAACTGAACAAATCTTACTAACTGACTTAGAGCCATCCCTTATTTTTGCTTGGTAAACTTTAACTAAATATGTTTAGCAAATAATTTTGAATGGCTATAAATTAACATTTATGAATATTACTTATTGTATTACTAAATTAGTTGAAATCTCAACGCTTGGATTATGTTCAGCTAAGGATTGTTCTCCAATGCGTAATATTTTATTTTTCCATTAAAATATTTGTTTAAAAAATTATGTATTACTTGAAATCTTCCCCTTTCTTACCTCTCTTACAAGTAAGCATTGTATAACATTGCAACAAAAAAGGAAGAGTTGAAGTCAGTTACTGCTTAAAATGTTTAAAACAGTTTAAGTTTTGCTTAAAATAAAATAATTGATACTAAACAATACTAAAATTAAAAATATAGAAACACTTTATATTTTATCAATAGTTAAAATTATATTTATATCAAATATAATTCAACATAGTTTTATAACTATTTTAAAGTATAAATGATATCTTAGATTTATGTTAATATGAAAACGAATACTATTTAATCAGAATATATTTAATTTATACATAAAACTAACAATAAATGTAGTTTAAATTGTATCTGGGTGGAGTTAAAATTGAGAAATTGTATTAAAGTGTCTAGTTCTACTTACATTTATTTGAATCTTCCACTATCAACAGTCACCCTTATCCAACTTAAATGATGGTTTGCCAAAAGATATCAACATTTCCAAATGGGCAAAATAAATATATATTACTAAAACAAAATTAACATTTTTTTTGTGGTGTGGTTTTAAACTATAAAAGTTACATGAAAGAATTAATTAAATGCTTAGTCTTTTGTCATCTTGTGAACTGTAAGGTCATCAAAATTTATACTACTGATGCAGAATTAAAAAAATATTATTTTTTGCGCGTATTTTGTTTTAAAAATATATATTAGTAATAATATATCATGCTACATCTATATATTTAGCAAATTTTCAAATTAAAATAATAAACAAAAACTACCTAGTCATGTACTTTGGTTAATGTATGTATGAATCTGGTTATATCTCAAAAGCAACTTATTTGATAACTTTTTATTTTGTAAACGAAGCACTTACTATTTTAAAATTAAAAAGAGAACTAAAGAAAACAAATAAACGGGAGGACGCAGTCTATTTTCTTGCTGAGTATTGGACTGTCTCTACCAGGTGACCACGTGCATGATAAATTGTGAGAATTCTTGGAACCTAACAAAAACGTTTTTACCCAGACATTCTAAAACGTTTACTAAAGTTTACTGTGGCTTTACTAGCAAATAACATAATAAGAAGATCAAATATATTTACTATCTATGGTTGGGTATAAATATATCTTTAAAAATATAAATGCTTTATTAGAGTTAATTTACATTTTAATTTATAACATAACACTTTTTTCTGTACATGTAAATAGGAACAATCAATAGGACATTGTCACTGTGATCACTCAATATCTTCCATTGTCTCTGATTGTCAATATGCATTATTAAAAAAAGGCTGATTAAAAATTTAGACAAGTATTAGAGGCAGATGTGTAAAGAGTGTATGTGAACAAGAGTAGTCTTTGTTACCAACTAAAACCTAAACTCCTTAGGGCAGCCTTAAATTGGTTATATAATTTATTGTCCTAAAAAACCCTTATGTAAGAGTGCCCTGGCACGGAAATGATTATGTAGGGAATTGGATGTGGATGGTGTTTGACAAGCATATTTTGGCCTTTTTCAGGCACATCTTTCATATACATTTAATAATGTGTCGGGCACCACTCCTCACATGACATACATCTTCATGGTTAAAAAAAATCTCAAAGAGCTATGGCTGGTGCAGGCATTAAAGAACCAATTTTTGAAAAATTTCAAATGTTAAAAATTTTTTTCTCTTTAAATACTGCAGAGTCTATTCTACATCCAGTCTAATCATGACAAAATCATCATGAGGAATTCTGTACACACTTATAACACTAGACTTAATGTTAATATAGATATTCCCCGTAATAGGCTATATAAGTGTGACAGTAAAACGCTTACGTTACTGGTAGCAAGTTCTGGAATAAGCTACCAATAGAAGTCAGAGGCCTTGATATTAAAGTCTTTAAGAAGTCAATGAATTCATTTCTTATGAAGAAAGCGTTTTATTCCTTTACAGAATTTACCGATGGACTATGGAGTAGGACAGATCTTAAATAAGTCGTCACTGTTGTCAAATGTAGTTTTAATGCATTTACCTTGTATTTTTTTAGAATGTCCGACGGTAATGAAACATATTCAATTCTAACATCGTCTGTTCTTTAGAAATCGCAACTAATCTGATATAAGCGCTATTATTTATTATATTATTATACTGATTATTTCTATATTGATATATTATTGATTATAGATTGATTATTATTATATTGATATATTATTATTATTATATTGATAACCATGGTACCTACAGATTTACGTGGAATCAGAGCCACGTCGTACTGGACTGATTTTCAGCTAAAAGACATGTGGAATATTCAGCTCTCTTCCCTAAACATCATCCGGACACTGACTACCACGTAACAAGGACACCTCAGACTTGTAAAGTAGAATCCACCTCGAAGACAACCATTGAGCGGACGCCGAGTCTATTATAAAAGAACTGAGCTGTCAACGACTCATGTTGTATTTACTACAATGTTCTCAACAAAGAAGCTATTAAAGTACAATTGTACTATACTAATTCAAAATTATTATTGTAGGCTTTTAAGAAAAACGAAACAGGAATTACATCATAATAATTTGTTATTCTTAAAAATCGAGATTTTCAGAAAATATTTTTTGTCAGGTTTCTATTAAACTTATACATAGTTTCATATAGTTTTTATATAGGTTCATTCATATTCTATAAGCAATTAATATTGATAACGTAAGTGTTTGTTCAAGTTTAGTTAGTTCAACAGGAAAGTATATATTATATAAAATGTCTGAGGCAGATGAAAGAGTTTGGCGGATGTCCGGAGAGTGTCCGAAAAAGCGGCATTACATTAAAAGAATCCCATTAGTTCTGGGAATGTTTTTCAACCCTTAATTGAAATGTACATTACTGAATGAACTGTGTAACTAAGTAGGTTTTAAATACAACGTCATGCAAATTATTTTAACTATTATAAATAAATCTTTATTTAAAATTAAAACTCACTCAATTTAATAAAAATCATAAGTTAAAAGATATAAAGACACTTTTACGTGTTAGCTGTTTATAACATCTACATTACGTTGTATTTATTACATAACTAGGGGACACCCCTGAACGCTTCGCGTGCCAACCCCGACGCTTGCTGCGCTCGATACACCTCGGCGAGCAAACAGCTGAAGATTAAACGCTTGTATAATATTAAAAATGCATTAGAAGTATAATATCAAACATAAGAATTAATATGTTTATTATTTTTCATTTTTTTTTTCTTACCTTTTTCTTACACCAGTGGCATTTTTAACATTGTATTCTAACGATGTTGAAGGATAACGGTCCAAACCTCTTTGGCAAATTTAAGTGAACCCCCCGGGATTTGAACCCGTGACCGGACAGGTGAAGCAAAAGTTCTAACCACTAGGTTAGCAAGACGCCTGGTCATTTATATATTTATTTTTACTATATATTTATTTACAAAACATCTACTATTAATGTACTAAAATGAACCCATTGTTATCCTTATGGAACAATCTTTTAGGGCCATTGTCTACCCCTTTAAATTACTTTAGTTGCCCTATTTAAGATCTAAAGAAACAGTGTAAAATATATCAGCTCTCTACGTACATGGAAAGTTGGAGAATTAGTGATGAGTGAGTAAGTGAGCCAAGGCTTTTCATTATATGTACATGTACATATATGAAATTAAGTATTGTATAAAACTTGTATATTTTAATGTAACGATATGATAATGTACTTAAATAAATGTCATGTAAAATTAAGAACACAATATTACCTTTAAAAAGGTTAATCTATCTAGAAAAATAACAACTGAAACAAACTGAAGGTTGCTGACTTTATTAGTATGTTCCGATAAAAATTTGTGGAAAATAACCAGCCTCTAAAGCCACATTAAAACTCGTATCCTAATCCTAATATTTAAGTTAATAACAGTGTATTAGGGCACGGCTGAACGCAGCGAATACCATTAGCGTATCTGGATTGAGACGATAGACTGGACTATTTATGCACGTAGCCTACTGCCTGAGGCATTTCCACCTCCAGTAAAATGCCTTCTTCTCTCTGGCCGACCGTTTTGACGTTGTTTATTTCTCTCTTCACCCGAGATACCTCAGGTAGCTTTTATATTTGCATTAAACTTTTATTTTTTAAATATATATTTATAAAAATAGATGTCAAACGTATAATAAAACTGAATATATGATAGTTATTATTTCATAATAATAAATTTATTGAATTATAAAAATAATAATTTTAGTTTGGTTAAATGAAAGTTAAGATAGTTAATTATTAACAAAATTGTTAAAATATAAAAATTTAAATACTTTGCATTAAATTTAAGAACTACAGAACTATTTACAACTTTTTTGTTTAGTCTTTAGTAATTATATTAGTTACACTTATTGACACTTAGAAAATATAAATCAAAATAAACATATTATATGCTATAGCATTTATTAAGAAGAGTAATAAAATTCACTAAATTGATATTATTTTACGTTAATTCCAAAATATACCAACAAGACCTAGGTGGTTGATTTTGATATCTCAATTGAGTTTAGTGTACGTAAAATATCAATCAACACTTGCGACACCTTAAAGAAATAATAACTATCTGATAAATGTGTTATCAAGTTGTGCATTTAAGAAATTACATATAACAAAACTGTCATAATTTTGTCTGCGTTTCTATATCAAATACATAATTCAGTTAATTAATTATAATTGCAACATTTTTAAACATGCAATGTGTTTATCAACTTTCCAGATTATTCCACATAACAATTATTTCATCTCCAGTAACAAAATAAGGGAATTTATTTTTTATAACACATGATTTATTTATGAATTCCAATAATAAAAAGCAGCCCCTTATAAACACACGTTCTTAACATTTAAAAACAGTTGTTTAGGAAACTATACCATTAGGAACGTTTCTTTAATTTTGTGAGATTGTGAGTCTTATTATGTAATAGCCAAATTCCATACACCTTTAAATGAAGGTTTAGCTTGGTATTTATATAATATCAGAATTGAAAAACATACAGAGAAAATACACTGTTCACTCAAATATTGTATCTGTTAAAATTCGTATCGTACATAGGATTTAATGTTTTTAAAATGTTCCAGTTACTGTAAGAAAAGCTCCATTAAATGTACAGATCGTTTCAACATTTAATGTGATATTGTGATTTATTTTAAGATATGAAATACGTATTAGAAAATTTATTCGGCTGTTTTGACGCTAATTAAATTATATGATAAAAGGACATTTTAGACATAAGTATCTGGACTGTGTGTAATAGTTTGTAAATTGTAAATTTTTTGATATTTATGATATGTTAATTACAAAATATTTTTATGTTATTTTGAGAAACTTAAATTCAAATACATTGCTGCCACCACCTTCAACTGTAATAAAGATAACTTTCCCTACATTTTAAACTGGTTTTACTATTACTATTTTAATGCAAATTTCATGTTATAAACTATAAATAACAGCCTCTCGTTTAAGTTTGGTACGACATAGAATATGAGAAAATATGAAGGTTTTAGGTTATAACAGGCTATATTCAAGATGAATAAAAGATAAATAAACAAAAAATAAAAGACGTTTTATATAGTTTGACTATTAATTTATTCGTGACCTTGGCTATTACGACAGTCACCATAACTTTGAATCAATGTGAATCAAGATTTGATCCTGTAGAGAGAGAGTCAGTTAACATAATGAAATTTCTATCTTTTCAGGGTGGCGCATAGGAGAGCCTAACTACTCTACCTACCGACTAACAGAACCTGTCAGGATAGCTGTTGAGTCGGATCAAGGAATGATAACATCCTACCTATATCCAGGTCAACACCTTCGGACTGAGAATCCTAACAACAACTTCATTTGTCGTCAGTTCCTGGACAATGACTACTCAGCCTTCTTGGTTCAACCAGCTCAACAACATGTTTTTAAAAGAGCTATGACTTCTTATGTAAGAAACAATAATAACCCGTATGGTAATCAACTAGTAAGGTACCTGTCCAGCCTGGGATCTGATGGTAAACCATGGGTAGTTTTCTTAAAATCAAAAAGTTTTCGGATTCCTTCCAGTGCTTTTGATCGTATTCTGCTTAGATCTCTTGGTGCAGGAGATGATTGGGAGTTAGATGCTTTGGCTGTTAATTCCGCCGAGGAGAAGGACGACATAGGGGATGTTGACTATCCAGATGAAGCTCTCTCAGCCCCTCCACCCATTTATCAGTCTCTTTGTGTAGGACCTGAATTCCCCAAACCATTCCCAGCTCTATATGCCTTCCCTCCAATCACTGCCTTACGACCAAGTATATCATATTTTAATGTAGCTGATCTTACTCCAGCTGTAATTGGCAAGGTTACGCAATAAGTTATATGCTAGCATTATACCGCACAAATATTATTAAAATATTACGTAGTCTTTTGTGAGGTTTTTTAAGTATGTGAAACAGTAAGTGTTTTTTATCATAATTGTTCATAGTATAAACAGTTAAAATAAATTACTTTAATATTAAAAAAAAAAAAAAAAAACAAATAAAGAATTGCTGAATTGTTTTAATCTTTTCCTTATATAGAATAAGTCAAGGTTCTCTGTCGACGCATGACAATTTATCAATGTATGAAAAAGTGCTTTTATTATTTTATCTTGTAAATGTTAAAAAGATAGATATTAAGTGTATTGATACCATCATCAGCAATATAACACTATAAACATGGTTTAATATCACATTAAATAAAATGTAACAAATATTAAATGCTACTTTTTCTGGTTGAGTATACTATTTTGAAATGGATTTTGATCAAATTTATCAACAAAGCACTTTTATTCAGAAATTTAATAACTATTTGTAGTTGTGAGATTTCATAAAAACGCAGTAGAGCTGATGATGTGTTAAAAAAGAGTTGGTAAATCGTATTATCTTTATTTCATAAAACTACTTAAAAAATCTAAATTAATAATAAATCCAAAAGTACAAAATTTTAAACATACATATAATGTTAAAATGGTAAATTGGTTGCTCTTATAAGATGATTTTATGACTTATGTCGTGTTTTAGTAACAATAAAACAAAACTTATTTGTAATGACTAACGCGTTGTGCAGTTTGAAGTGTAAATAAATATTGACATTTTTACATAACATATGATGAACATGTTCAATATGTTTAAGTGCTTACAAATTCAGATATTGTTTAAGCACCCAAGTACCGTTAATGTTAAAATAAAATTTAAATATTTGTAATTCGGCAAAAGTGATCCTGAATGCATGGACACTGTTCATGTAAACAAACATGTCAAAGCACACTGACCCCGTGATAGTTTACAAAAGGCTACTTATAAAATAAAATAAAAACATTTAATCAAATATTTAGCTTAATAATAATGGAGCGTTCCTACTGCACATTGTTCTGTAAAGATGACGTACAAGTTATATACAGCTGTGGTATGACAATTATGAATTTTAATTCTAAAAAACGTCTATAGGAGGGTGGTTGGCACAGTACCACTGAACGTCTATATGAGGGTGGTTGGAACAGTACCACTGAACGTGTATGGGTTGGTGGATGATTCGGTTAGTACCACTGTCCGTTTATAGGAGGGTGGATTTTAAAGAAGGCTAAATTGAATATTTATGAACATATAATAAAATATTCATTAAATAACCACTAAATAAATACAAAACGAAATATCACTAATATTAATAGAAAAATATCAGTGAATTAAATCTTTACTAAGGTTTACTAAAATACCATAAAAGTTACATCAACACAGGTAAATACGTCTTATTTGTTTTGAATTTGATATTATATTTCTCATTTCTTTAGACAAATTTTAAATTCAATTATTACTGGTTATTATTATACGAAAAAAATTCAATGAATAAAACTAAAATTCATGAATACATACACAAATTTTATTCACATATAAACATAGAACTATCATTTTTAATATGGTATATGAATGTATAAGAATGTTCTATGGCCATTTAAATAGAAATTATTTGAATCAATATCATATGCAGATGCACTTCATTTCATTAATTTTGTTGAAAGTTAACAATGTTTCACTTTTATAATTTATAGATCTACTATTTAACCTAAAAATTAGTGTGTGATAAAAAATGTTTACCTTGGACTATAAATAATGCACTAGCACTAAAAACGAATAATAATAAACTTAAGTAATTCTTCATTCTGACTCCCAACACCGTAGAGAGCAATATCGAACCATTCAGTCAATGGACTAATGACTATTAAACGAGATGGTAATTAGGTTATCTTCAATCCAAGAAAACCTTCTTATAGCCCAGAACCAGAGACTCCTAGCAACATTGATCTACAAAGTATTGGTTTGGTAATAACGTCTAAAACTAAAACAAAAAGTATAAATAATAGTAAGAAATATTTTATTAGTTTAATTATGTTGTATCTGTCATATAAAAATTGGCTGAGTAGTATATAGTCATTTTTATTGTTAAATATAAACTCGAACAACTCTGTTAGTAAGTTATTGTATACCAAGAAAAAATGCGTATACTTAAACTTTAAACTTACGTGTAAAATGGTGATAAACCTCCCACCCACTCAAACACGTACAATGTTGATGTAACATGTAAAGTTGAAATATTCCACTTACCCACCCTCCACAATCAGTAATAATGGAATTATACATACAGTAGAATCGTCCACCCACCTACCTACACACGTACAGAGGTATTATATATTCATTCAGAAACATTTATTTATTTAGTAGGTATAAAACAGAGAGCAATTTTCAAAAGTAGAAGAAACCAAAAATAGGGTTAAATTACGCATATAGGTCCATACTATTTATACTTTTCATTACAAAGGTGTAACTTTTAATTTGACATGGTTATATTAAATTTTTACGTGGCTCAGAGATTAACGTTTCAAACTACCACGTGTAGGGTCCAGAGTTTGAATTCCTAACTGAGCTAATGATTGATATTTAATTACATGAACAAGGTTCACGCACAGACTTGCAGGCTCTTGTGAGTTGTCAATTAAGCCATGAGTTATGATTTATGTGTATATACTCTTTGCACAGATTTGTTATTTTATAACTTTAAACGATCGCTACTCTAGTTAGAGTCAATAATTTTAAGTCGGATATGTTACGTTTTACTCGGTTTAAATAGACCAAGGTCGAAATAAATTTATTAAAATATTGGCTGTCTGATTTATAAAATGAAAATTACTTCAACTAAAATATGTTGACAGTATTGTTTTATATTGATATATCAAAATATTGATCTTGATTATAGCTGAAATAAGTGCATGTATGTTTTAAATGTTTAATATGAGAAAACTATGAGATACAGGTGCATAAACATAATGAAAACCAGTTTTATTTTTCCTTTCAGTATATAATAAAACGCAGGATCCTGTTTAAGACATTTATTTACTTTGAAA
This sequence comes from Stictocephala bisonia, assembly GCA_035578905.1. Lineage (NCBI taxonomy): Eukaryota > Metazoa > Arthropoda > Insecta > Hemiptera > Membracidae > Stictocephala > Stictocephala bisonia. The sequence goes on from JAQJVL010001783.1 coordinate 74,157, forward strand.
CACATTAGGTGATATAACTGCGTACAAAAGCAATTTACTTTATTGAAGTTAAACATAATTTAAGGTTGGCATTTTGAGGATGGGGTAAAGTTGTGCTGTAACTGGAGGCATCCCTATCAATACCTTGTCGTGCTGAGAAAACCTTCCTCTACAACGCGCTGGCATCCGCTTACAAGCCCTGCAGTAATTTACATGCAGATGAGTACATCAATAATGTATAGCCTTCCTTTGTGGAGATAAGACGATAATAAGGGAATGAGTGGAACAGAGATAGACGACTAGTCGGCTTAGGCAGATTTGTATGTCTCAAAATAAACTTAATATTGCGATAAATAGCGATAATTTAACTTTAAAAGAGCAGAAACTTACAGATTGAACCTTCTAAAATATAGTGTATGAATTCTTAAATAACACTTTGTAATTAGAAGGTAATCTTAAATCATAGGGATGATTTGTATTCTATAATTGAGTAAATTAAGATACATTTTAATGTTATGTGTGGAGAATTGGCAATGACAAAATGTTTAGGCGTTGCTAATGTTACGTAATTAAATTGGGATAGTCGTATTGAAAAATTAGCAAAGAAAATGTCCAAAGGAAGTTTAATTCTTCGACGGATAAGGAGTAGGGTTTCATCTGGTGTACCGAAACGTATTTACTACGTTTATGTTCACAACCACATTTATTACTGTACAACCATCTGGAGTCACCACTCTTCTGATTCTCTGATATTTAATCTGCAAAACTATCAATTGGAATTTTAACTCAAGTTTAATGAGCACTGTAAACAATTGTTCTTAAAACAAAATATTCTTTTCACTACACTACTATGAGTTTAGCTGTTTTCGTTTTGTGTTTTACAACCTGCGAAACATCATATTTTCAACAGCTGTCTATTGTTTACTACCGAAAGTAACATTGTTTACAACCGAAAATTTTCCACAGTCAACACCTGTTTTCATTCCGTAGTGTAGTGAAAAGTATCGTTCAAAACTCGAGTGAAAGTGTTTTGTATGTTCTCGACCAATTGAAGTGCTCGACAAGTCTCGCACTTCAAACATATGGTCTCGAACATGCAAAACCCCACTTTCCACTCTTGTTATGAAATATACTATATAGTTTACTCTGTATATGTCTTCTTTATGTAAAATTTCATTCAAATCCCAATAAATTTGTTAATAAATCTAAAGTACAGAACAAGAAAGTGTTCCATTTTCTATATAATTTTTATGAATACAGTATTCCCTTTGCAATTTTTTCGGTAGCAGTCGTTCCACCACAATACAAGTGTTGAGCAATACGAACGTTGGCTCTCACCCATTTCTCTACAGTCTGGAGACTGCCCTGTTTTGTCAGTTCAAGTACAAGATCCCTCAGGGTGGGGACATTCTTATATACGAAACTAAGATAGCTCTCTCACCATTGTCTCGTATACATGAATGTCCCCACCCTGTGTGACCTTGCACTTGAACTGTAAAAACAGGACAGTCTCCAGAATGTAGATACAAAGGAGAAAATTATACATGTTGAAATTTCCCAACAAAAACCTATTCCATATGACAAACATTGATAGATTAAGATATTTAAGTGGAAAAATGAGATATGTTGCGCAATAGAAATGGGCTTGTTGGAGCTTTAGATAAAATGACGTCTAACCCCCCTGGTATTTGTATAATTTAACAAACTGGCAAGTAAGACAAATACCAAGAGACAAATATTAGTTATCCCTCTTAAAAAAAATTCAAACCTTAATCCAACCCCACAGAAATATGCTTTAGTGTTTATGCCGACAGCAACCATCGAGCTAGCACTTGTTGATAGTAGGAAGACTGAGAGTTGATTCAACTTCCTACAATCACCAAAATACCTACATCAAAAACAGCAGCTGGAGTGCAGGAATACATTACATAGCCTGTCATTTAGTATTCTATAATATTTCTAAATACAATAGAGTGGAAGGATACATAAAGTAATGTAACAGATTATCAAGATTGATCATTTGAAAATGCACCAGCCTAAATATGCGCGTAGCCTTGAAAAGAGGGCAATAGAAGTGGGATAGGGTGAGGGTAATTTTCTAAAAACGTTATACTGATCAGGTGATTGGAACGAGAAAATATTAGATAACGGTGTAATAGAAATTCACTGTTTATTAATTTTTTTTAAATTAATTTTATTTGTAAAGATAACCTGTGTTTTTAATTCATTACATTATTACTGTTTCTAAATCATCTGTTTGGCAAGTTTTTCTCTTAATGAGGCCTAGAAGATATTTATAATAAACATTATGGATTATTTAAATAGTGATACTAAAATAATGTTAAATTATTACGTTTATTATTTATTACTAACTTATTTATAATCTCAAATAATAAACAAATACCGTAAGGTTTTGACAATAAAAAAATATATTAAAATATAACTTTTTTTGTAGAAACTGTGTGATCTTAACGTAATATTATTAAATAATAAATGAACTTTAATATTTGTTTTGGTAGGTATGTAAAGTAGACCTACTTGTTAGTCTTTGGCTGCAAAAATGAAATAGTTATAGAGTTGTGAGAACGGTTAGTACAGCCGAGTCCGCGAGCATAAGCTGGGCCATCTTATTCTTATTCTTATCTATATAGCTTGTTGCATTGATGTTACTATTGATTTTATATAACACCGAAAAGGCACAACTGATGCAGCTTCAGCCGAAAACTGAGCCATTACCTAAAGTTTCTTAGCCTTAAAATTGCAGATTTGAGAATTCTAACGAAGCATATCCCCTCAGAAGATATATAGTTGATTGAGGCCCTGTTTGAAGGTGCAAATTAGACAATATTTTGTCATTTTACTCCAAACATATTTTTATTTTATTTGTAATATTATTTAAAGGTTATATTCCCCAAAACCAACCAGTTTTGTAATAAAAGTGTTTTTTTTTAGTAAATCCTATCTACATGAGTAAGTCGTTTGCCGGAAGAAGGGCACATAACATGTACCGGTTTAATTTTCATTCCAGCATAGATATTTGATTTTGTGATTTTACTATGGTTACTAAATCAGAATTATATGGTCTTTAAGTGGAAAAAAAGTCAACTGAATATTGAATACGAACAAAACTATCTGAAAAGGTATTTATTTATTTCTTCTTAAGACGCCAATCGTCATGATATGGGAGAATAAGGGTTTCGAATGAGTGTGATGAGTGTGGATGATCGAGTGTAGTCATTGTTACTATCTGAGTTTGACTTAGCTCAGAAATGACTACTTTTTATTAATATCCCAATAGCCATGGCAACTGTGGGACCTACAGCTTTACGTAGAATCCTAACCATGTAGTGTTGGTCTGATTTTCAGCTAACTAACAAGTCTGACTCTCAGTTCTCTTCCCCAAACAACATTCTTAACCTTGATTACCATCAAGTAATTTTCATTTGCTGTTTATTGAAAACACGTTTCAGCTAAGTGCCCTTCTTCCGGCAATATTATTTTAATTATATTATTATATTAGTTGATTTAAAGACATTTTCAGAGTCAGTATATAAAAGAGGTATTAACTTAAGCACATAGCGTTAGTGATTTTTTTTTTAAGTTCCGATGATACTTAAAATAACGTCACATTTCTACTTTCAACTCAAAAATTTAATTACGTAACGTATAGATTATGTAATACCAGCAAATATCATTTAATAGGTGTGTACACATGAAAGTAACTTATTTACACACAAAATAAGTGTGAATAAGAATTCAATTGCACCTAAAGTCACTGCATTTTAAGTCACTAAGTCAGTTCTGATATAAGAAGAAAATAAGAAACCCTTTTAAAACCCATGTATGTTTGTGGGAGTGTGCACACCTGTGACTGATGTTATCGGATATTGACGTTCTACCCCAGGGTTTGGTGGAGGTCTTTACAAATCAAAATTGGATGTGAAGTCTCAAGTGATTTATACAACGTTTACTACTAAAGTGACTATTGTATTTTTTACTCTCATCTTTAATGCAATAATTGGTTTATATGTTAGAAAAAGGTATGATGGAATTAGTTTTAGAATGTTATTTTGTAATTGGCCGTGTTCATCAATGGATTATAAAATATTTACCTATCGTCTTTAAGATTTTATCGAGGAATTTTTATAGCTTAAATAAAAAACTACACATTGTACAAAATATGGTTTAATTATACCTACAAGAGTATTAACAAGTGTTGTATATTTAATAACGTCATAATGTTGTTTATAGAAGATTGTAAGAAGTCTTATTTATTCTAAGAATTATTGAACATAGTTTAACTTATTTTTCACAACAACAATATTTAGCTATTTGTTAATACTCTAATTAATTATGATTAAGTAACCCAGCCAAATAATCTCAGATGTTTAACTAGAGAGATGAGAGAGTTAAATTGGTATACATATTTGTTTTAATTGTACTATATAAAAATAAAAATAGGGGCACAAATGTTTGACAGTAGTTCCATTAATGTATAAATTATCAGAAACTTTCTTCATTGTAAGTGGGAGAGTACAATCACGTGAGCAAACAGCTGACTGCTCTGAAGTGTTATGACACCCGATCAAGGTCTGCGGAACAGTCAGTAACCGACATTCATATAGATCGTATCACATCATGGGGCCTTGTAGATTTGTTATTGTTGGAGTGTTTCTAGTTGTGTTGATCTCTGACAGTTTTGCTTCTAGTAAGTAAAATATAACCATATTTTAAAAAAACTTATAAAACAAAGTAGGGGGTTTTTATTTTTAAATTTTGGGGAAAATTTTTTGGGATATCCAAATATATTCACTCGAAAAAATTTAATTCACAGGGCCCCCTTTTTCACTAAAAAAAAGTGCTTTGTTTTTTTGTATGGTCTTTCTTTTTTTTAAAAAAATCACTAACAAACAAATGTTTTTTTCCAGTCTTTTAAGAGACTTTTTTATGAATGATTTATTGTACTAAATTCCTAATGCTTCACCATAACACGCCAAATTCATTTTATTAGTCCAAAATCTAAATTCTACTCTTATGTGTTTTTTAATCATAGCGTTGTATTTTAGTGTCACTTGACTTTATAGTGTAGCTGTGCAAAGAATGATGAATGAAAAACCCAATACTATTTAAGTATTTTGAATGAAATAAATTATCTGTACATGTTGTACATATATTGCCTTAGATTGGTTTTCTTTGACATTAACTCATATTTTATAAAATAACAATAAAATGTTAACGCATTTTACAAGAAATAAATAACTACACACTTTTTTACATTGTGTTAACTAAAACTATTTACATGGAGTTAACACTTGTAAATGGTTGTGAACAAACTTTTTCTAAACCTTACATTTTAATAATCTGTTTTACTTGAGTTACTACTGTAAATTACTTATATTTGCTGACCATACATTTTCTGTTCTTGTATTATAAAACGTAATATATACATTATAAAATTCATAATACAATTTAATTTATAACAATTATTAATTGTTAGTTAATAGGTTATTACTTATTAACTAACAAAATTATAAATATTGGTGTCATTATTTATTAATACTTCTTTTAAAAAAGCCAAAAATAAAAAAAAACGCAAAAATTTGGGCAAGGGGTTAAATTTGTAGTTATTTCCTTCATACTAATTTTTCCCTACTGAAATAGGTTTTGATTAGGGATCCTACAAGGATTTTAAACGTAAAAACCCCATTAAAATTTTTCCCCACCCAAAAGGGGACAATAATCGGGGACTGTGGTTACTTTTTTCATCATGTTGTCCTTAAAAACACGACTAAATAATATTAATAGCTACAAGATACATGTCAAAATCCTTAACATATTTATGGCTAACACTAATATAGAGTTCACAGCGTGAAAATGGTTCGATGTTAAATGACATGAGTTAATTGCCAATTTACCAAACTGGTTTAACTTCTATTTGCAAAACATATTTGGGGTTTTCGGGAGGGGATAGATTTAATTTGTTTAAGTTAAACTGTTTACAATAATGATTACGCAAAATAATAATAAAATAAGGCTAATCAAAATTAGCAACAGCACTGACTGACATTAACCAGTTCTATGCAAAATAGAGTAAAAATATATAATGATTATAAATAAGATAATTGGAAGATAACCAGAGAGATAACAGAGGGTTTACTTGTAGGCGTTTGGGGCTAAAGGAACTTCAGACACAGTAAAATGACCAGACTATTTCCATTTGATTTTATATAGCTTCATCACAGCGAACACATTAGTATCAAAAACAAAAGACACTAAACATAAAAATTTTTCCCCCTAATTCAACTTATCAAGTCGATACAACACATCCTACTCAAGCTTATGATATATTCTACGACCAAAATTGGGGTTTCCCTTTTTTTAAAATTTTCGAATAGGTAACAAAAATTTTTTGAAAAAACTTTTCAAACCTTTATAAAACCCCTTTCTTGAAAAAAATAAAAAATTTCTGAATATTTAAAATATGGAAAAGATTTTGTAATATAAATTTTTTTTTTTAATTTGCCCAAAAACGTGTTAGTACATATACAGTAAAAAATAAACGTCAAAACCCCAAAACAAATGTATTACAATATAAAACACCCAAAATGCACAAATAAATTACAAAACCCAAACCCCAAAATGCACAAAAAATTTTTTGGTGAGCGTGGTTCAAACCCAAATCAAACATCATAAAAATTTGTGCATTTTGTGCTTGTATTTTAATTTATTTGTGCATTTTTTTGTTATTTTTGTAATACTTTGTGTTTTTTGTGACGTTTTCTTGTTTTGTATAACCCCTATATAAGGGAAAAAATAAAAAAGGATTATATGTCAAGCAATTTAATGGGTAGTATTGGGTTGGCAACCTTTATCTCATCGTTATGGAAAAAAAAAAATTAATTTAGGGCAAAATTTTTTTGGTTTTTTTTTTTTTTCGGTAGCTGTAAGTTCAAAATTCTTTTTTAGGGTAAAAATTTTTTTTTTACTCCAGTAAAACCTTTGGGTTTAAACCCTTTTAAAAGGGGAAAATTTAAAACCCCCCTCTTAAGGGTTAAAAATTTTTTTTAATATTTGCATTTTTTTCCCTTTATATTTCCCCCACCTATTTGGGTTTTATAAAAAAAAAAATTTACGACTGGGAATTTTATAAATACAATTCACGACTGGTACACGCCCCTAAAAGCATATATGTGTTTTGTTTGGGTTGAATTTTTAAAGTGACTTTAAAAATTTTTTAATATTTGGGGAAAATTTATTTATTATGTTTAAATTGTATATAAATTAGGCTGTCGTCAACTAAATAAAAATAATAGATACATGGATGGCAATCACTAATCAGTTCCAAGACTGTTATTTCAAAAATAAAACCCAGCAAAAAAAACGTTTTTTTTCATAAAATGGGTTTTTTGTGGTTTAGGGGGGGGAGTGTTTTTAAAGGGACACTTTTCCACTTGGATTTATTTCCGGATTTTCCCCTTAAAAATTTACAGATCCCCGGGTTTTTGCAGAGTACCGGCTAAAAACCATTTCTACTACGGAACAAATTTAGTGAAAAACTTTTTAACAAAAATTTGCAAAGGAAAATCATTTAATGGGGTTAAACCCCAAAGAATCAACCCCTTCTAAAATTTAATTTAAAATTTAAGGGCCCATCAAAAGCTTTCCTAATTTTTCCCCACAGTAAAAGTCGTGATGCATTTAAAACCAATTCCAGTGTTCCCCCCCACGAAAAATTATCCCCCCCACAAGTGTGTCTGGATCAAATGAACCAATCCAACTGGCTATTGAAGAGCTTGCCAACTACCACAAACAAAAACTGTATGCTTTGTGCTGTTGATAGTACTCGGAAAGTACAGAAAATTGGAACTATTTTTCTATTTTAGAAGATAGTGGCAGGTAATATACCTGATACCTAACAAAACTTGATTCACGCAAGTAACCCATTCTCAGGTTCCTTATTTTTCCCTGATTCAATCTAAATTTTCTTTGGGTTTTAAACCCTTTCAATACCCTCATTTACGTTCTTCCCCCATATCATTTGTGCCCCCTTTTTGGGTTTTCTTTTTTTTGCAACCGGGCTCCTCAAAATTTTGGGACCTCCTGTGGGGTAGAAAAAAAACTGCAAAAACACCCTAAAAAATTTAAAAAGGTTTTTGGAAATGGCTTTTGGAAATTTCAAAAGGGTTTCAAAGGTTTCAAAATTTTTAGTACCCAAAAAAAAGAAAAAAACCCCCAAATAAAGGGGCAGTTTTTAAATTAAGAGTTTTTTTTTTTGAAAGGGGGCATTTTTTTTAACCCAAAAAGGAAAAGGTTTTTAAAAAATGTTGGTTCGCATTCCCAAAAGAATCTTTGTTTTTTTTTTTTTTTTTTTTCTGTTCATGAGGCCCCCAAAAAACCCAGCTCATACATCGAGGGGCTGATTTTACAAAAAGGGCCCGCGTCCCGTGCCCCAGGGAAAAGGGCCCCTTTTAAGTTGACCATAAGCCCGCCCAAAAGGAAATTTCCAAAAAAAAAATTCCCCATTGTAGATAAAAAATTTTGACCCTTTAAAAGTTATTTGGGTTTTCCAAATTTTTTTGGGGGTCTTTTAGACAGTCTTAGGGGTACCAAAGGGCCTCTTTTAAAATTTAAAATTAAAATTTAAAGAATATAGGGGCCAAATTGAAGTACTTTTATTAGGGTTTTTTGAGAATGAACTTAATTAGGTAAATAAAAAATTTGATAAACAATGTGTTATGATAATCATTCCTTGTGTCACACCTACTTTAATTTTGGTAACAATCCACTCTGTTTAAACAATCAAACGATGAAAATTCTCTCCCTAAAAGTCAAGTTTTTGAACCAGTATCTGTTTAGTTGTGAACTGAAAGTCCTTACGTCTTTGAGAACTATCAAAGTGTAGGAAACTAATAAAACACTCTATTTTTTATTTATATTGTGATAGTAAACGTACTGATATGATTAAATAATATTATTTAATTAAATAGTTTTTTTTACAATCTTGTTAACAAATAATACTATTTACAATGATCCTTCAAAATATCGCATAGGTGAGGACATTGTATTTTCAAGAGCATGGTAAACATTTCAAATTACATCTCTCACTTGTGGAAAAAATAATCTGATAAAAATGTTCCTTCATTATTTCACGTTAATATCTGATACATTTGAAATTTAATAATGCAAAACACGTTTACACCACAAGAACCATTTGAAACATTTAATTTAACTATATTCTAGTTTAGATCAAAGAGGAAAACTGCCTATTAACTACACAAAGGTACTAAGAAAGCAAAACATCACAGATTATGGTGAACTTTGGTAATGATATAAGCATAGAAATAGCTTATGAAGTATCTTTTAGTCTGAGATTAGACTTAACCTTAGACCAGCAAAACTTCAAAGTTCAATGTCGCTTTATATTGTGCTACGATGTTAACTTTACCTCAACTTTATTAAATTATATTGATGATTTGTGAGACAAAAATAGCATTATACTAAATTTTATGTACTTTAAAAGCACAACTATAACACATTTTAGGTACAGTAATACATTTGTAATTAAAAAGGTATACAATCATAGTAAAGACGTTATAGTACAAATTAAATAATTTGTATTACAAAGTTAGCTGACGCAATCTAAATGAGTGTATGTTTTTATCAAATCGGTAGATAAAAAAATTGAATTCAAAATTTTTTTATATATTGTTAATTTATTAAATATGTTATCATACTAATGAAAAGTGATGAAAACATAACATTTTTACATTAGTATTATAAAACAGTTATTGTATTATTACAATTAGGATTACAAGAAGTTTGTTTTTGACCTAACTTATAAAATTATTAAATAACTGAACAACTTAATTCATAAGATGTCACATTAAAACATAATTTGTATGATCGTCATTAGGTTTACATCGTTATAAAGGGTGTCCATTTTTCGTATAGTTTCAAATTTGAACATACTTCGATGTTTTTAATTAATTATAACTGTAAAACAGAAGGATTTACGAACATTAAAAAAATAACACCAAAATATCGTAATTTAATTAATCAATTGTAACAGACGAAGTGTTGTAAAATATAATTTAAACTGTAACAGGAGTTACAAACAGTTTATAACAAAAAACTTTTAATAACTATAAATATTTTTCCTGTCAAAATCCGCCCCATATGTATTTTCCAAGCATTGGTTACTAAAGGGATACGTAAACCTAACCTAACCTAACTTGTGCTACCTAAGTTGATCACGGACGCTGCCAAGGCTGATAACAGTTGCTACCCAAGTTGATCACGGATCCTGCCTAAGTTGATCACGGTTTTAGCTTAAGTTTTTCACTGTTTAATACTACAATAAAGTATCTATTCATTATTTAACCATCTAGTAGAATTAAAAAATTGGGGATTAAATAACGGATTTCGACTGTTTTTTACTTTTTTTTACTATACCAAGTGTTTTAAGATGTAATTATTTTGAAAAATTTACAATTGAACATTTAAAATTTTGCCTTCTTAGAAGCTGTACAATGACAAAACTTGAACTTAAGTACCTAATTGATTTTTCACAATGGCCATACACAACTTTGTAATTGGTAATGTATGTTCAATTATGTAATTTATTTACACTCAAATTTTCGTATCGGGCTGAAAACAAAATACCTCACGATATAAAACGCTAGAAGTATATTTCACTCATTTTGCTATAAATTATCATATTTTTACTACCTATGTATACACTTTATAGACACCATCGTATATGTTTACCATAGAGTAATAACATTTATAGAGAAGTGTGGAATTCCTCTAATAAATGTCTACTGTATTTATTTTGTAATATTTACTGTTCCAGCTAACAGCTGTGGTTCCAATGAACGCAGTCGCAGTAACAATGAATGCCACGTGACTTGTAATGCTTGTAGGGACTGTGGTCCATGTCTGTGTAAATCAGGGTACATAAGGAAGGCAATGGGAGACAGCTGCATCACAGACGCTGAGTGCCATGCTTGTAAGATGGTCGTTTAATTTAGATAATTTAATACTACGTTAATCTATTTTGTCTAAAATGAGCCAAAACCAAAAACAAAATACTTTTATTTCAAATCTTTAGCTAATAGTAATTTTTTTAGTATTACTAAGTATATTGTACTTTATTTATGCATTTTTATAAACTTGTTTTGCTATACGTATTTCATAACTCTGCTATTAATTCTGTAGACTTCATGTACAATTTAGAGGCAATGTTCATATGTACTACCTACATTCATAAAGTGAATTTCCCTTTTATTTACTTAAATTTCATTCCCATACATGCAAATAATATACAATTTATGAATACAATGCAATTTCAACGGAACATAATACAATATTTATGTATAATAAATCTTAAAATAACTGCCAAATTTATTTTACGCTAAAATCTGATGTAGCTCATGACTAAAAAAACAAATATTTTTCTTTAATTTCGTTAAAGTAATTTTTTTGTACATTGAAGTAAATTTTTCTAGTTCCCTTGAGCAATTTCTAGACGAAAGAAATCCTAAGCCAGGTTTATTTAAGGAAAACATGAAACACATACTATCAAACGATTTGCTACTCACTGCTTTTCATTATCTGATTCATGTTTAAAACAAAAATTGTAAAAACATTTGCTATCACTGTGGTATATGTTTGGCTTAAGGTGCACATTAAATATACTATCCATATCGCATATATTATAGACAAGAATATGTAACTACTATACAAAATCAGCGCATTGTTTTTCGTAAATAATAAAACAGCTGAATAATCGGTTGAGAATCCTACCAGAAGATAACAAAAACATTTACTTACAATAATGACATTTTAACGTTAGCTAATTTTAATATTGTTAATATATCTGTTATAGTTATCATGACAATTATTCCTGATGTATATTTAACCAAGAAATGTTTGTTTTATTTCAGTGCACTCAGAGTGGTTTGTAAGACGATATACACAAAGACATATAAGGAAATGGTTTTTCCATTGCCCTCAGTGAAGATCTTATTTCAGTCACTTTTAAACATTAAAGTATACTAAAGATTCATATTTTAACTATAATATATTTGTAAATATTTACTAGAAATAAATTTATAAATTTAATACCTTTATAACAACCACTCAATTATTATACTTTTTCCTAAATTAAAGTATAAATATCTATTATACATAATATAATATATCATAAATTTAACAACGACGCTCAACCAATTAGTTGCTATGGTAAAATATCAAATGTTATTGAATGTTGTGCTCTTTTATACAATTTTTACCTTAAGAATATTCAGACGATGAGAATGTTGACTATCACTCCTAAACTTAAGGCAACGTTTATAATATACTTATTGTGAAATCACATGATATTATTATAGCAATTACAAATATCATAGTTCCAGTTCAAATATAATAGTATGACGACATATGTGAAAACATCCTAAGTTTGTAACATGAATTTTAAATTGAAGCTAGCTGTGGTCACCAGGGGCAAATATCAAACCTTCTGAAAAGAATCTCTGGAGGATTATTCCAGTACAAAAATAATGGATTTACAATATAAAGATAATACATAAGGCAAAGGTAGGAAGATAAAATACCTCTTTATATAGAGTAACATTAGGAGTGTTTGATACATGTTTTTATCTACCAAAATAGTCAAACTCCTATTGTGTATTTTGAATTAACTTTTAATTCCATAGTCATGTATAAATCTCTAGAATTAATTTGGAATTAATGCTGTATTTGAATAATTTCCAACAAAAAGAATAATAATACGTTATGTATCAGCATAAAGTGTTATTATCAGCAACAACTAATAACGTAGTTTTACTGACCATAGCAAGTACAAGGCACACAACAAATATAATTTAATTGGTTGATATTAACACATTGGACGGACAATTGCGAATTTTTATGTATCTGTATTAGGTGACATGCCCATATGAGCAGTCATGGTGAGGGCCTTTAGATAACAGAGTATACAACACGTACAGTGGCATTGACCACCCAGCCCGACCACATACAAGTACAGTGGCATTCGACCACCCACCCGCCCATCATGTCCAGATGGTACTGACTAAACACACCCAACCATACTCGTACACTGATATTGACCCAATCCACCCGCCCATACAGGTACAGTGGCATTAACCCACCCCACCACCCAAACACATACAGTGGCATTGACCACCCATCCGCCCTTACACGGTACAGTATGGTATTTGACCCACCCACCCGCTCCCAAACACGTAACAGTGGTATTGACCCACCCACCCGACCAAACACGTTATATGGTATTGACTAACTGAACCCTCGAGAAATCAAATTTTTTATAGTTATAATTACCGAAAACAATCACAATCCAACAAAACTCACAAATATATGATCAATCATGAGAATACATACGAATTGGCTATTGCAGGATTTAGGAATTTACTGTAAAAAATAGTGCCTACAACTTGATATTTACAGTTTTATAAACATGAATTAGGAACAAGAAAAAAATGTTTCTAAGAACAGAAAGAGCTTCTTGGTAAAAAGATTTAAACATTAATTTTAAAAAGGAAACAAATTAATTTACATACTATAATGCAGTTCAGTAAAAAAAAAAAAGTATTAAGTAATGCAGATTTGTATGTCATCTATCACATATTAATAAGTCTCATATTGTTGGGAATAGTACAGCCCAATAGTATACATGCAACCACTAGTGGACCCAAATCTTATTCTTTGTAAACTGTACAGTTTGTTTTTATTATCATTTCAAGTTTCATCAATGTAAAGTTTTACAATTAATGTAAAGTTATCAATGTAAAGTTTTTAAAAATGTAAAGTTTTACATATATACTGAACATCGTAAAAATACTCCCATTTTTTTACAAAACGCCTCTTATGTTTCACTAGAACAGTTCTTATTCGATAAAATGACACTTCAAGTGTTACGATGCGATAACTACTACGGACGGAATATTTGTTATAGAAACCCATTTTTGGGGATTTTTCATGGAGTAAAATGAGAATATTTTTCAATAAATGTTTAGTAGGGAATGGTATGGGTAGCTACATCACTATAGTAGAAAATACTATAAACATATTAGGAATTTATTATTTTTGTTCATTACATTGATTGAAAAATTGTATCCTTATTATAATTTATAAAGAGTAATTTACAAATTGAAGTAGAAACACTCTGAATAGGGAAACTGTAATTTTGTCGTATAGTCGTAAAATATGTCTTTATATTCAATTATTAAAATATTTCCATGGTATTTAATGAGACTAGTGAAACAGTGTACTGGATATTTTTTCTTCCAGATAGCCTTTATTTTAAGAATAGAACATTCAAAATCATTGTTCATGTTTAATAAATCTCAGTTACTCGAATCACGTACTTACTCTTGTACAAGTAATTTTAGTCAGGCCCTAATGCTCCAGAGAGTCGTAGACGAAACATTCGGCACTACACTCACACAACTTGGTGGCACTTGGAAACAAAAGTTGTGATTAAACCAACTTCGCGCCTTGGGACGTTACAAGCATCGGGAGATTAACTACAAGTACAGAACTTGTCAGGAAATGACTTCCTCAGAGTTAGAAATCAGGAAGGAAGGAAATAACGACAGATGTCCTTTCTGGATATTTGATTAAATTCATGGACTAAGTAAAAACTTTAATCATAGCTTAATTGAAAGATGATAAAATAAACAGTAAACATCAATTATTGACATATAGAGAAAATAACGAAAATTTTGGTTATTAGTTTTAGATAACAATTTTACACAGTGAAACGCACATTTTAGATATATCTGTTCATAAATGTAAACAGCTAGTTTAAATGTTTAACTACCAATGTGTTACATGTAAATAATTCAAGAGTTAGATAGCATGTTCTTATCAACTAGGAAGCAGATCTTGTCACATTATACGTGATTACGCAAGATATATCTTTGTTCATAAGATATTTTAGGTTTTTAATTAGAATAATACGTGTTGTTACATGTACGTTACAAGTGAACGTCACACAACGAAAAAATATACTAAAATATAAGCACAACATGCACAAATATATTACAATATAAGTACAAAATGCATGAATATTATAGTGATCGATTTCGAAGAACTAGTTTCAACGAAATTAATTGCTATAATGTATGTACATTTTCTATTTATATTGTAATACATATGTGCATGTTGTGCTTTATATTTAATTTATTTGTGTTGTCATGTGTTCACTTGTACTGTGTAAGATATTTTATATGTTTTCAAGAATCAGATTTCTCTATGATGCCAGTCAAGATTTAGGTCTATCGGTTTTTATAAGACAAGATTTTGAAAATATTATGATACGTATATACAATTTATTATTTTACTATTTGTTGTGCAATAAACTAAATAAATATATACTATATAATATATATATATATATATATAAATATATATATTTATTGTCTTAAACTAACTCATTATTCTCATATTTTGAAACTATAAATAGCACCAATTGTAGATAGTAATACTACATAATCTTTTTATAAAAAATTTTTAGTTAAACGATTTTATAGTATTTATACTTAACAGATTCTGAAATTTTTTAAAAATGATTATAATAATTTTGTAAAGCTATTTTTAAATATTCTATTAATACAAAAAAAAAAAACTATGCTTGTTTCTAGTAGAGAAAACACAGTCTAAAAGTGGAATTCTGGCGAATTTCTAACAATCAATAGTTTAGATTGATGAAACAATCATAGTTTAGAATGATATTAAACCCTAAGTGAAAAACATGATGTATGTTATCTATGGAACCAAACTTATATTTACAACCTATATAAATATATTTTCTTGAATAATTGTAATAGTGTAGTTATAATAAAATATAGCCTATTCTACGAGAAAGTGTGTACCGTAACATAGTCTCAAGTTAACGCAATAAAGAACTTTGTTTCTGTATTAAATGCTTATTTGTAACAAAAACGTACAAATAATGTTACTGTGTTTCCACATGGTTTTTATTCAGTCTTCCCTTATAAATCGTTTGAGTATTATTATTCTATTGTTTAGAAAAAATACATCTATTTGTTCCATATGAAAGTAACTAAACGCATATTTCATAAATAATTGTGTGACGTATACTTCTTAAAAATGGACTTATAAAACGAGTTATGTGATATCAGAGTGACGTTGACCTCAAGGCTTTACGTCTCAGTATGGAGAGTAAACAGTCATTTAGTGTTGCCGAAACATGTGAGTGTATACTACAGATAAGACGACTGACATGCTATTGTTATAGTACAATAAATGGTTACAGAATCTTTTATAATAGTACATAAGTCGTATATTCGCCTTAAAAACTGATATATGAATAATCTACATTACGAACTCGTAATTAGTTTTTATTTATGAAATATAAATTAACTTAGTACACATCTAAGCTAAAACAAACTTAACTAAAATATGATATCTCATATTGTTTGTGTTAAGAATATCTGGGAAAATTACGTTTTCTGGCTTTATTAATTAACATGAATTAGAATTACTTTACATGTTCTAATAATAAACGTTAAACATTACATCATTTTAATTGTAGTTGTTTATTTAAAGTCATATGAGAGGGTTAGTCACTGTTACTTGGTTAAAATAGGTGATAATTGGGAGTTACCATATTAGTTACGAGACAGTTGTGCGTGGAATGTGTGTTTTAGTGGGGGTTTTTTTCGTTTAGTATTGATAAGTTGGCAGTAAAATCATTGAACTACACAGAGTAAAGTGTGGTTGAAAATTACGTAAATTGAAGATTTCTCATTGGTGTACTCAAGAGGAAACTCGTGAATCTTCTTATTTATTCTTCATCTTCATTTTTAGGCTTTATCAGATTGTTTTGATCTTACACCGTATTTTCCTCGGTCTCCCCAGACAATTTTTTTTCTTGCCAGTATGCATCTGTTTCTTACGGGTTATCTTCCGACTCGTCTTTAAACCTATTCCGGTTCTGTTGGACTCTTCCAGGTTGGTTAAACAATTCACGGCTTACGGAGTGTCATAATTGTTTTGCATATCTCCTTCAGTACATAATTTTAATCAAATTAGAACTTCAGATATGCTGACTGTATTTCTCTCGACTGCTACTCTCCGGACGCGACCCTGTGGCTACCATGTTTGAGTTGCTGGCGTAATTTAGTTTTGAAGGTACTAATTTTTCTTTGAAAGTTGAATAAAATTTTACTGATATTTCAAATCAATAGTAATATTTGAACACTTCTTTAACAGTTAAATACTTGGGAATAATATTTTATTGTAATTTTAGGGACCAGTAACTAAACATCCGAACTCTAATATGAATTTTTATTTACTATAATAATTACAACTTTTTTATGGTATGTTATATACATTTTTAGTTATAATTTGAAGACTATTTTTCTTGATTAGACCATAATATTTTATCGTAGCGTAAACGTTTATGGATTGATAAAATACAGTTTATAGACGAGTTAATCAGGTCTACTGTATTAATAATACAATACACTTCTGATAATCGTACTATAAATATATTAATAAATTATACATATTTTATTTAATAAGAGTTTTTTTTTTTTTTTTTTTCCAAGTCTACATTCTCAATATAATGTCTACCTTACACTTTTGTAAACTTGAGTGCTTTTTGCGTATAAATAACGCGTTCATCCCGACGGCCGGAACTGACGGGGTAATGGTTTTCTCAATGTACGGTCTTCATTTTTTAGTGTGAAAAATCATTTTTCCCTAACACGCATTCACCTTAACTTGTGATTATGTAATTAAAACTAAGGTTGTTCCTGTCATTATTAAATATTAAATGTTTATTTTAAATTTAAAAAGGTAAAACAACCAGCATCTTAGCTTGTGAAATAAGTAGAATCTTTTGAATGTAATGAAATATGCATATAAAACATTGTTGTCCATTAGAAAAAATTATTATAAATTATTAATGATGTTATTTGTATAAGTTATTTGATATATTTGTTAGTTTTAAAATTACTTGGTTGTTTGCCAGTATTTGTTTTATGACTATGATTATCAGTTGAATGCTTATGTGAAGTGAATTGCGCTACTGTCGTAATGTGTTAGCCAACACAATCACTTTAATCGAAGTAAACTATTTCAAAATATTGGCGTAGTATTTCTGTAAATTTAAATATTTGAGCTCTTCAAATTTCGACGGTATATTATATTCTTTTACTACGCCTAAAGCCATTTTTTACTTATAATATAACCAAGTTATAAAATGCCGTACGCTGGCTTGTGCAAATACACGTACGGTCGGTGATGACCAATCTGCACCAACCTTACACGTACGGTGGTGATGACCCATTATGCCACCCTATACACGTACGTGGTATTTACCCACCCGCCCACCATACACGTTAACCGGTGGTATTGATCTACCCTCCCACACATACCACGTACATTTTATAATTTTTATTCCACAGATAATAATTTACTATTCTTAAAGTCAACCACGATGACATTGATGGCCAAGTCCTTTTGCTCTGATTACTGTGCCCTTTAATCTTGGCCACTTGATTATATCTGAAACTGTAAAAACATTTAAAACGGTTAGATGAAAGATTTTTATTATTGTAATATATGCTTTTTTTACCCTGAGGAAAATAGTATTTCAAAACAATGTTGGTAATCAATGTTGAAATTTCGTGCAAGGGACAGATGTTCTTATTCCTTCCGTCCTTGTTTGAAACAGTAGAAAAAGTAAATTTTATACAAGTTTTCAGTGAAATTATGGTTTTGATTTTTATAATTTTATTAACGTTATTCCCCTTACTTCATCATAATATTTGGTCCCGTAGTTTTAGAACAGGAATAAATTATGGCTTTTTTTTAATATAATATTTTTAACATAAAAATACAGTTTTTAAAATTAGGTTTTATTGTTTGATTGGGCTTCTTGTCTATACATATTTTGAAATGAGATAAGACCCACCAAAACAATATAACGGTATTGAACTCCCAACCATTCTTTATCGTGGGATTTAATGACCATCCCACCCACCTATACACGTACAAAGCAAACGAATGACCATTTGATCTTCCCACAACACACGACAGAATCTTCACATGTTCTTTTACTCGCTAGATTATAAAATTTCCACAAGCATTATTCTGACGAAACATTTTTATATGTGTACTAGACTAAAAAATAACTTCTAACGTTACATGATATACACTATGAGATATTATCAAATTCATCGATTTGTATCAGGTTGTGTTTGCAAAAAACCTGAGTTTTTTTAGTGAACTCTTTTTTAGAACAAGACTAGATAGATACGTTGTTAGACTATACTGCATTTTTGATTGACTATATGGACTAAAAGTAGCATATCATTATATTTTGGTTTGAGCCCATTATTTGAGTTTCTATTTATCCAATAGTATATATTTCATTCACTATAATTTTAGTTCAAATTTTCGAGATGTGTAATGTAAAAACCTTTCAAACATTTTCCAAACATTATCAAATCAACATATCTTCTGGGGGTTTTTTGGTTTTAGATGTGTTTTTTATTGTTCTTTAACTTATTCTACAGATAAAATTGTTACCTTAAAAACTGAATTATCCGTAATGTTTTAATTGTTTCAATTCTGTATATGTGTAATTTGTTAATCTATTGAATCTTAATAATTCAGAATAAAATTTAGATTACTGCAAATTAATTAATTCACTCAATTATACTGTTTTTTTTTTACCGAAATTACTTTAATAAAATTAAATTAAACTACCCACACTATCATGCATACTTGTTACTTTATTTAATTGAAGAGAAAAATATAAACATATATATCAGGCCCTTAAATATTGTCTAGTCTAAGAATTAAGTTGTAAGTATGTAATAAATAATACATACATACTTACTTATGATAAATCAAAACCCCAGTTTAACGGCACGACCATTAAACTATCTATTGAACACTTGACCATTCTGAACGGTATCTCTCGTCCAATAAGTTGAGGTTCTCCTGGCCGAGACCACAATTTATTGTAACCTGGGACCATCAAGGTGGCCTGCGACAATGAATGACCCCTATTTCAGTGGCACACAGCACCATTAAAAACACCAATGCCATGATGAGATTAAGGGGCTATATCCAGATAAAAAATAGTAAATCTATAACAGAATGTGTTCTTGAGCTGTACTGACAGTTAGATGTAATCATAAATCTTTACAAAACACGATCATAAAAATAACTATTATAATAAATGTGTTTGTTACTATACTCAACAAAGCAGAGTTCTCGGTATTTTAGACTAAGGTAGAGTTATTATTACAACTACTTCAAATTAAATCTTCTGAGTTGAACAATTATCCACTAGCGGTTAAAAAAAAATTATTCTTTTCCTTTTTAACCACTGAATCACCATCTTACTAGATTGATTTCAATTCCTGCTGACAGAAGCAAACCATAGTTGATTAAAATACCATATTTAAATATTGATAGAAACAGCTTGGAAAAACATTTCTTAGTTTATACATTTTGATATTGTATTACAATTTTGATATTGTAATACAATTGATAATTGTAATATTTGATATTGTATAACAATTTTGATATTGTATAGTTTTATCCTAATTTTTTCAACCTACAGCTACTTCACTTTTAACGATTTTCAAAATGTATTGTCATTTTAAAATTCCTATTTAAAGTTTTTTTGGTATATAAAATATTAGCTCTG
This sequence comes from Stictocephala bisonia, assembly GCA_035578905.1. NCBI lineage: Eukaryota > Metazoa > Arthropoda > Insecta > Hemiptera > Membracidae > Stictocephala > Stictocephala bisonia. Next base: position 94,873 of record JAQJVL010001783.1, read on the forward strand.
TTATTGTAGCTGTATATAATTTATGTATTTTACAAAGTTTTTAGTGTAAAATAACTAAAAGAACCTCCCAATCTTTTACCCAAACATTTTTTAATAAATACTTATTGCATTATATTTTTTAACTTGTTTATCCGTTATGATTGCATCATTTGGGTTATTGAAATAAATATGGCTGGATGTCAGAAAACATAAGTTGACCAGAGTACATAATTTACTGTATTAGAATTTGCTAAATTTTTCAAGTTTGTCAATTATTTCAACAATTGCTTATCTTGGTTTTATTTATACAAGATATGTGCCCGAAATATTGACATTCAAGTTTATAATTATATAATAAAAAAAGAACATAATAACAACAATGGTTTTATAATAGGTAATGCATTTTTTTAGTTTAAGGTTCAAAGTTAACATTTATAAAACATTTTTTATATATAGATTTAAAAACTATATATTATTTTTTAATTTTTTATTTACATGGTAAAATCAAACAAAACCTAAGTCATATTATAAGTTTTAAAATACTATATTATGAATTTTTTTATGAAACCCTTATAAAATTGGCAAAATACGCTAGTATTTTTCCACGGACTGGAGTTGTTGATACCGACCACACATTTTTGTTCTTAGTGCAAAAGATTATAGTTTTATGGTAATTTTAAATATTAGTTTTTTATTGTAACATCATTATTATTGTATCTTTTAACAAACGCCTGAGAGGAAATGTTGTATCTGTAAAATAACTAAAAGGACATTCCTTTTGTCAATAAGTATGTACGCCATAAGTGCCCTGAACAATCAAGAACAAACTAAATAATATCTTTAAGTTTTATGGAAGACAAAGTAAAGGAGTAGTTGAATGAGAAAACGTTTCTTCATATTTTATAAATAGTTTTTTTAATAGCATAATACGTGTTGGTACATGTACAGTACAAGTTAACGTCACACAACACAAATTTATTACAGTAAAAGTACTAAATGCATAAATATTATGGTGATCGATTTCGGTGAAACCTCACTCACCTTCTCAGACCAGAGGGATTCACAAAAGAATGGTAAATGGCGTTCTACAACTCAATTTATAAGCCTATGATCATGGTGACCCCATTGGCTGGAATCTTCAAAATGTCGGCCTGCTGCGATACTCATTGTTAATCGTATTGGCTGTTATTTCTGTTCTTTTAGACGATGATATATATTACTATAAACTATTTCGGAATCAAAATGAACCTGTTTCATTCTTATTTTTCATGATCCTATACATTTTCTTTAAAAATGAATAATCTTCCCAAGCATTACATAATACGACCCTTCTTACAAAACTTTTAGATTATGTACATTTTATCTATTCTATTCAAAACTGTGTGTACATTATTCAGAACGTGTTTAGTCTACATGAGATCTTTTAGGTTTTCTTGTTTTTTTAAAAGGGGAACATGGTTTTATATCTTTTTTTTAATTTTACAGTCTGGACCTATGTAAAACATATTATAATCATAACAGTTAATCCTATATATTCCTGAATTATTGTATTTATCTTCACTTTCAAATGTTATATAAAAATTTAGCTTCTTTAAAACTACAGTTGTCAATAAAGTGTGTAGAATATTCAATAAAATATTCTATAAAAATACAAATTGAGCAATACAATGTAAATAAATACTGTGATAACCCCCAAAAAATATGAACTACAACATATTCCACAGTTAATCGACGTTTCACAAGTAACATTGCTTAATAAAACCTATAGTTTTTATGTTTAGTCTGGTGTTCAAATATATGAATATATATTTATATTTTTTCTATCAATCATTATAATTGTCTCTGGGTAGTATCCTATAGTAACTTTTCAATATATTTAAAGACCATTAGTTTTTAAAACAAAAAAAGTTTAAACTGTTTTATATTATCCGTACGACACTTTCTATATAAGCCCATCCCTTCTGAACCCAAACTATGCCGAGATATCCACCCTGCTATGAACCACAGAAATTCACTTACTCACCCTGCATTAGTTTGTATGAAGTTGAATACATCAATAATGCATATTCTTGCCCCGTGAAGATTGTTTAGTACTAACATTTTTTACATGATTAAAGTTCACAAGAAAATAATTAAAAGACATGATTTGACTAAGAATTGCAGATTTGATTTTCGTTATTTATTTTAATCAGATTTTAAAATATTTTTTGTAGTATTTAATATGTCAAATATTCACAAAAAATAAACTCAGATTGTTTCGTTAGCTTATAATAGACATATTTGTAATACAATTTTGTATATAATGGTATGTTTTGTTTATTTTTCTTTTTAATATTTTTCAATTTTTATACCAATAAACTAGTAAAAGTGATAAAGGGCCCACCGTTACCTTAAAGTATATTCGTGGGAGTTCACACCTGCCACTGATGTCACCGGATATTGGTACTTTTTCCTGGGTTTGTGGAGTTCTGTTTCACAAGTAAATGTTTTTATCAAACGTCAAAACAGGCATATATTATTGATAGTTGAAAACTGTCTTATGAATTGGCTACATCACGTCATACTTTCTGGAATATATGTTCAAAATGGTTTAACATTATTTTTAAATTGTCATTTGCTAAAAATAATTTCTTTTAAATAGACAATAAATAGTTAAATAAAAGTTCTTCATAATACATATAAATAAGTTCATAAATAAATAAGTTCTTCATAGAAAAAGTAATGGCCAATGTTAATCCATTATCATAAAACATTATCAAAACAATAGTGGTCAGCTGGAGGACCCAGTTTTCCCCGCTGACATCCACGAGGTCACATGGTTTACCTTCCTCGTTTATTCTAGTTACCTTGGTACTGAGCAAGTAATACATTTTTTTTATCAGCTTAAACATGATAATCATCTGACATTACTCTCACCTTTGGTTGATGTTAATGGCTTGTGTTCTTCATCTGTACTGTCAATAGAATCTTTGCCGATGTCAGGTCGTAGTCTAGGGTCATTGTTCAGTGTCAATCTGACCAATCTTCGAATCAAAGGGGTAACCCAACTGGAGTCTTTGAGGAAGTTATCAAGTCGAGGTTATAGGTCTCAATCACTGTCTGTGTCATCTTCATTTGACAAATCTTTGCATCATGGATCCAACCCTACTGGTGTCATAGAAGTTCTTGGTAACGAAATTTTATGAGATTTCCTCATCGTCGTTTTCGGAAATACCCGCATTCAAAATCAGACTGGTTAATCTAGATTCTCATCAAACATTTGGTAATTACAGTATCTGTCACTGAAACAAATATTACCTGTTAGATCTGACTAGAATTGAAGCCGAATGTACTTTTAGAAGTTCATGCTCATGAAATACCGGTTCATGATATTGAGACAAAGTGCCTTATATAAGTACATATAATTTAACAATCTATTTACATACAATAATTGTGTTAGTTTATCAATAAACACATGCAAATGTACCTGCTAAACTGTCTAGACAACATTTCAATTGATTAATGAATGAAGATCTTTAACTTTCAATACTTACAACGAGAATTACTTTCGCTTGTACGGCCTCCTGTCTGACGCATCTTTGATAATGACAGAGAGATCAAACCATGCAGAGACTGAGTGATCTTGGCGGTGACATGAAGAACTACCTCATCAACCTATACAAAACTACCACTGATGGTGCTGCATCTGGTCCGGCGCCATTACAAATACTTATTCATAGACGGTTTGTATATTTGAGCGGCTTATAGACAGGACTTTCGGCTTACGTTGTGTATTGGCTAAGAGTTTTTGCCAGGACGCAGTGGTATATGTTCACTTATATAAGTATATTGGTTTCAGCTTGAAAAGTAAAAAAATCAGCGGTCTAAGGAGGTTATACAAAATGGCCTAAAAGTATATATATTGATTTTTTAATACTCAACATACGAGTACTAAAAATACATCTGCGTAGTTTAATAAATTTTCTTCTTATTAAATTCTACGTCGTTTTATCTCTAATTATTATTTCAGTTTGGTTAATACTAGGTTATTAATTTTCAAACATAGAGCATGTAAAACTTGAAAAATTAATATATAATTGCAAGCTATTAGAATTATCAGTTCTATAGCACCAAGTTTGTGTAATTACATTATGGTTATTTAGGTAAATAGATTTATCATTATAAGATACCTAATGGAGTATCTTTAAAATATGGATTATATAAAAAGCGTATTTTCTCGACGGATAATTTTTTTTTGTGTTGAATGATTAAATATTTTATTCTTATTCTTTAATTTTATATTTAATTAATTGTAATTAGTATATAGGTAGGCTATACTGTTTAATAATGTTTATAAGATTAGAAAAAATTAACATTATTTAATCATAAAACTCTCGAATTCTTCAAATTGTTTATTTATATACTATTTGCTATTATTTAATTTGTATAAAGTTTTATTTTTGTACTGATGTTAAGTATACTGTATTAAAAAAACAGGGATATCTCACTGAAAGGATAAAAATTACCGTAGAGGACTAGTTTTAAATTATTGAAGGTCTACGGACATTATTGGAGCTAAAACTAAATCACTCATAAAGTGGAATAGCAATTTTCAAATAAAAACTTTATTTGAAATGATATGATTTTCCATGAATTGGATTGTATACAAGGAAAAGAGTTGATGTTTTATAATATTCTAGAAAAATGTTGTCTTTTTGGTTTTCACTTGTTGTTAAAATATTACTTTATACTACTCCACAAGGGTTTGTTGGAGAAAATCTGTTGATCTACCATTACAATCAAACAATTTACATATCTAAATTGCAGATTATGAATAAAACCAAACCTTTACTGAGTAATTAGAAATGTACTCAATTTGTGCGTTTAAAAACAATGCTTGACATGCAAATTCACTTTACGTTGAAAATTAGAAAATGTGTACTTTGAGTTATGCTGTAAAGTTTCCTAAATAACAGATATTAAAAAATCACACTATGCTTATATACTGTATTGTTATGGGATCATCAAGGAAAGAGTCTTACAAATGTATTTTATTATACATTGGTTTAAAAATTATATAAACCATATATAAAATTTAATTTGTATATCAATTAATATAAATAGATAATAGTAGCATATATAACAGGAATTCGTATAAAAAAAATAAAAGGAATTCAGTTAATATGAATAAAATGTATTCTGTAGATAAATAATAATTAGGCAATATTTATAAGTATATCTATGGGATGTTGAATCTTATTACTGTATATATCGTATGGTTATTTATCAGCTGCCATTGAGTTTTTTTTTCTTTAAGCTGTGATATATATTTGGATTAAGATCTAAAAGTCATGCAATATATAGTATAACATAAAAGTGATCTCTGGTCACAGAGCTAAATCCAATCCATCGAGCCATTTTACGACCTGCCTCACTTATTCTGTTTATAACTAGCCAATACCTCTTATGGAAGAAACGCAGAGGACATCTGGTATTTATGTGATCATGTTTGGATAGACTTCTTGCACTTAACATGATTGATTCTAGTCTCAATCGCTCTTTTATTACTCCAGTAGTTACATCTACCTAGTTACGTGACAACAGATAAAAGTGTTCATTTCCTCCAAGGGAGGTTCATTCCATCTGTAACTCAGATTAGGAACTTATTGCGTCCATCAAAACTGTTCCACGCTATGGCCAAATATGAACTGTCAAACTGGAAAGCAGTAACGTAGAGGCGGGTTTCGAGATTTTAAGCGACTGTTCTGACGTGGAGGATCCATGATTAATGGGGGAGGGGGACCCCCCCCCCGGAGGGCTTGCGGGGCATTCAAGATCTTATTGAATTTCTGTAAGTAGTGCCCCCCTGACGTCTTATCCCTGGAGGAGCTATATTGCATATTACTATATAAGAGATTGATCTAAGAACTAATAAACATTTTACCTTAAAGGAACAAAAGTAAATATCGTAACTTGATGAGACTTTAATACAGTATACCGAATTTAATGTTCCTTCACTATATATTATTACTTCATCAATGAAAAATAAATATATTCTGTTAAAATATGAATATGATCTTCAGTACCTGGATAGGTAATATTTTATATAGTATTATTCTCTAGTATTAGTATTTATTACAGTATAACCTAAGTAACAAGTTAGAAATTAATATTAAATAGCTAATTAATTAATACGTAAGCAAATTATGTACACATTGTAGGCCTATCAAGTAGTTGACAGAATAAAACGTTAAACCTTGGGACTGTGCACACATGCGGCGGACCGCTTGATAAGCTTTTTATATGTTTTGACTGTCTTTGTTTTGTTAACAAGAATGTTTAAGTTGAACTAGCCACGATTACTGGAAACAGTGGCTAGGAATTCTTTTATAATTTATGTAAAATGTTTTAAAATACTTTTTGAGGAATAAATAAAGTTTATTACAATCAAAGTTTATTATATTATGGTGAAATTATATATTCAAAAGGCAGGCAAGAGGTCAAACCTTTAGAGGCTATATAAATACTATCACCATTAATGTCGTATGGCACGAAAGTCACAAAATAGTTGCTTCAGTACATATCATGCTCAAAGAGGTTAATAAATATAAATTAAATTATATTATTACTATTCCTTCTTATTTTTTTATTGTTCATATGCGTATTTTTAAACTACTTTTTAATATTCTTTACTATCTATATTTGTATGATTAAAAATATATATATATATATATTTAATCAAGCAGCAAGTAGAAATGTGATTTTGGGAGTACTTCCTACTTTGAATATTAAATCAAGTTAAGAATAAATATCGCTATTTATAATGGGTATATATAAAGTACACGTATCTTTAATGCTTTATATAATCAACACAAATTAATTTTAAACAATATTCATTATCGTTAAGAAAATGTATTTCTTCTTAACAGTAATACACATGTAATATTTAAAGTCTTTCTAATTTTATTAATATTTAAGTGCATGATTAACTATTGCTATGATATTTAACAAATAAACTACAAGCTTATTCAAGATTACATGGTGTGTTAGTCCGTTTCCTGATGTTAGTGTAAATGTGTTTGAGTATACACAAGGTAATTATATTGTATATAATGAGAAACAGTGTACACTGTATTAAGAATTTCCAAGACTGACATGATCAGAAACGTGAACGGTGTTCGATGTACTCCCGTGACGAGGCATCAGTCTGATCGGTGTCTATAGAGAACAAGGAGTCTTTGTAAACTATTTATAAGCAGATTAATTAGGTGTATGTGCTCACATTCAATTTTATGTTTAAAAAACTCAATTGATATTACGTAAAATGATTTTTAATTGTGGACAGGCATATGTTACTGTTAAAACATCTGAGTAACTTAATGCTACAGTTAGTTTACCTAAGTATGTATTTATCTGTGTTTGATCTTAGACAACTTTAATAGTAGTACAACACAATGTTTGAAAAGAACTGTTCTGAAACTAAAACTGTTCAATACTTTACATAAAACTATGCATTTATGATTTAAAAATGTAACAAAAATCTAAACCCTAACATTATTTCATATTTGATACTAATAAAATTGGAATAGTGGTTAAAATATTTAGCAAATCTCAATGTAAAAACGACTGGGCCTTGAAGGTTCAGTTCTTAAGTAATGCGTATATAGCACTACCTAAATTGAAAGTTTTTGGCACAAAGCTTTATGCTGTAAAAATTCAATAATAGGAATCACGAAATAACTTATATCAAAAATAAACATTTGACTTAAGTGACTGTTTCCTTTAACAATCCTTTATTAAAAAATTTAATAATATCATAATATTAACTAAATAACTAATAACATGTTATTACATTGGAATACATGTAAATCCTTCTGTAAATTGATGGTAGTTTAATTGACACATTCAATAACAAAAACAACATTACTATTAAGTTAGTATTTTGTCTCATTCTATAGGAAATAAATAAGTCATAACTTTAAACAGAACATTTAAAATAAATTTAACATCATGTTTAATCCTAACTATTGTTGGCTAACTGCCTGAGATCAGACTGGAGTCACAATAACCAAGATCCATTACTGACCACCGAGACACAATGGAAGCTCATTTTGTTGGTGAGTACGTAGCTGTGCGGTATGGTGCACTTACACTACCCGACAATAACAATGACTACAGATAGAGTTGGTAGACAGTGATAGTAGTAGTCAGCTAACTGTTTGAGCGTCCGGGACTGGAGCACTGGAAGAACAGATCGATTCATGACACCGAGACACAATGGGAAGCTTCATTTTGTTGGTGAGTACGTAGCTGTGCGGTTATGGTGCTCTTACATACCGACTATAACAATGGGGGACTACAGTAGAGTTGGTAGACAGTGATAGTAGTAGTCAGCTAACTGTTTGAGGTCAGACTGGAGCCACAGGAAGAAAGATCGATTACTGACCACCGAGACCCAGTACAATGGAAGCCCATTTTGTTGATGAGTACGTAGCTGTGCGGTATGGTGCACTTACACTACCCGACAATAACAATGACTACAGATAGAGTTGGTAGACAGTGATGATAGTAGTAGTCAGTCAACTGTTTGAGGTCAGACTGGGAGCCACGGAAGAAAGATCGATTACTGACCACCGAGGACCCTAGTACAATGGAAAGGCCCATTTTGTTGATGAGTACGGTAGCTGTGCTGGTATGGGCACTTACTCTACCCCGCAATAACAATGACTACAGATAGACGTTGGATAGGACAGTGATACGTAGTATAGTCAGCTAACTGTTTGGGTCAGACTGGAGCACTAGGATGAAAGATCGATTACTGACCACCGAGACCCAGTACAATGGAAGCCCATTTTGTTGATGAGTACGTAGCTGTGCGGTATGGTGCACTTACACTACCCGACAATAACAATGACTACAGATAGAGTTGGTAGACAGTGATAGTAGTAGTCAGCTAACTGTTTGAGGTCAGACTGGAGCCACAGGAAGAAAGATCGATTACCTGAACCACCGAGACACAATGGAGATCATTATTGTTGATGAGTACGTAGCTTGCTGCGTATGGTGCACTTACAATACCCGACAATTATCATTGATACTGATAGAGTTGGTAGACTGTGATAGTAGTAGTCCGCTAACTGTTTGAGGTCAGACTAGAGACACAGGTAAAGAAAAGATCGATTACGGACCACCGAGGGGGACCCAGTACAATGGATGCCCCTTTTGTTGATGAGTACGTAGCATCGTGCAGGTATTGGACTGCAATTACACTACCCGACAATAACAATGACTACAGTGAGAGTTGAGTAGCACGTGATAGTGTAGACAGACTAACTGTTTGAGGTCAGACTGGTATGGCACAGGAAGAAAGATCGTTTAACTGACCACCGAGACACAGTACAAGGGATAGCCATTTTGTGTGGGTACGTAGCTGTGCGGTATGGTGCACTTACACTACCCGACAATAACAATGACTACAGATAGAGTTGGTAGACAGTGATAGTAGTAGTCAGCTAACTGTTTGAGGTCAGACTGGAGTCACAGGAAGAAAGATCGATTACTGACCACCGAGACCCAGTACAATGGAAGCTCATTTTGTTGGTGAGTACGTAGCTGTGCGGTAATGGTTGCAACTTACACTACGACAATAACAAGACCTACAGATAGAGTTGGTAGACCAGTGATAGTATGTAGTCAGCTAACTGTTTGAGGTCAGACTGTTTCACAGGAAGATAGATCGATTACTGACACCGTGACCCAGTACAATGGCGGCAAAGCCCATTTTGTTGATGTGTACGTTGCTTGTGCGGTAGTGGGTGCACTTACACTACCCGACAATAACATGACTACAGATGAGTTGGTAGACAGTAGTGATAGTAGTAAGTCAGCTAACTGTTGAGGTCAGACTGGAGCCACAGGAAGAAAGATCGATTACTGACCACCGAGACCCAGTACAATAGAAGCCCCAGTACATTAATTATAAACATTCTTTGAAGACTAATTGTAAATTAAATAATTATATTAGCTATTTGATAGAAACATCGCAGAAAAGTTTGGTGAGTGGGTCACAAACTTTAATACCAATTTTTCTCCCCGTTGATAATGGAGAGAACCATCAGTACACTTTTTTCAGCTATGAAATTCATATAATTTATATGAATATGGAAATGAAGGGAAAACGTAAACTTATTAATAATCATTCAATGAAGGTTATAACAATGGCAAGGGCTACCTATAACATTGTATTTACTGTTCTTGTCTATATTATAACTTAAGTAATGCCAGACTCACGTTTATAGGTGGGTGAGTGGATCAATATAATTGTAGGTTTAACTTTTACATATTAACAATTGAAATCGAAATAACGTTTTATATAATATTGCTCAATTTCAATCAAAAAAACAAATACTTTTATGGAAAATAATACCAATGATTTATAAAAGGTTTGACAGGACCTTATTCTAAATTAACGAGCATCTTGTTTAGTATAAATATTTTCAATTTAACGACGCAAATCTCTCAATCACCCTTATGTTATGACACTTACGTCAATCTCTTTATCCTACGCATAATAGATTTTTGGTTTGATTCCTATGGAACTAAAGAAATCACTAAAAACTATACACTTTGTGTTCGTTACTGGTTAATTAATGTATGGCTATAAAATAGTTAATTATGAATTATATGTGCGAAACTATAGAATTGGCTGTAATTCCTATACTCAGGCCTAGAATCAGTCAAATAATATACAAAACTTTCATGGTTTAGAAATCACGTTATGTCATCAGTCGAAGAAGGTTACAAAAAAAGAAAGAGCTCGTAATTGCACGAAACGAGATTTTGTACTAACATAACCTTTTTTTTTATAGATTTATATAAATTATAATCGTGATTGTTACAATTTAATTGTAATTATTTGTCCTTTTTAATATAATAGATATCTGTAAAGTTCATACAGTTGTATAAATTAGAACTAAACTTTCTATTTTCCTGGCAATAGTAATTTCATTATTATAACTTTGAATAAAACAATTGTGACTTTAATTATTTTGAATTATTCAATGCACAGGGCTTCTAATGACCCACTTAATTACACTTTCGTTAATTTTTTTCATTTTAAAAAGTTCGGAATTTCAAACGAGATTGATTATTATTGCCAGCCATAATATTATAACTGATTCTTTACTTCTTGTCTAAATTAGCTACTGTAAAATTACACACACGTGCATAAATAAAATTGTACCTAACTTTTTGAGTACTTATAATTTATTTCTAGAGTTTATACACATATGACATCATATTATGTTCTTTTTATGTTGTGTTATCCTTTTTTGGGTATGTATCAACTGTTGTCGCATGGGTGGGTGGGTGGACTCATTAACAACAGGAGCTCATGATATGTGTAGGGCGGAGCGATGGTTCAAACACAGTGCGTTGTTAATGGGTGGGCAGCGATGACCTGCCGGGGCGAGGTAGATACGACAGTGCATGTATCCGCTAGGTCGGGGCGTCTTTTCTAAAGCAATTAATGGTAATCATAAAAACATATATTTCACTGCTCACTGGTAATTTCAAAGTTTTTCATGTAAACAGACTCATCGAAAATCTGGTTAAAATAATTAAATACTATAGTAATTAACAATAATTGCTAATAGTTATACATAAATTAAATGCTGTGATGTTTATACAAAAAAATGTTTAAAACTATAGTTTGATTTATACTAATATACGGTTTGTTGTTTTAATATTTTAATACTATTTTTATAAAAAAAAATAATCTAATCCCTTAGAATGTATAGTATAATGTTATACAGGATCTGGTATTTTATCAGTATAATTTTGAGAAGTCCCTGAGGAATCTATCTAACTTTAGTCAGACGTCATAGTTTCCCGTTACTCGCTGTACTGTCAAGGGATACAGAATTATTATTAATATTTAAATAACGTATCATTTTTTTTTTTAATTTATATACTTTATTTTAAGTATTTAAAGTGTAAGGCAAAATAATTAAATTTACAACTCTATAAAAAGAGACTTAAAAAAAATATTTAACAAATAAAACATGTTTAAAAATAGTCATAAAACATTAATTAAACTGTCAAATATAGTTTATTACTTTTGGCACACATGCTATTATTGTTCTCTTAATGTTGTGGGTTCAAAAACATATATGTGTATACTGTATACAAAATCTATTGACATACATTCTTCAATAGACTGTTATGAATGTATATAAACGAGTGTTATCATTGGTTACTAACATAAGGTCAAACTATTCCTTATGAACAACCATTAATGAATATTAAAATAGTCAAGGTAATTAAAGGGCTCTACATCTTTACGTGGAATCCGACCCACGCGGTAGTGGTCCTATTTGTTTAATCTGATACACAGTTCTATCCCTTAACCAACATCCGGTCAATGACAACCCACCCCAACACGGACACCTCAGCCATTTTAGTTGTGTACACGCTGAAGGCATCCATTGAGCGGACGCCAAGTTTGTATTAAGATGGACCAAGCAACAAAAGATATGGCCTACAATTCCTCAACTCTTTGTCCCAGTAGCTGGGTAACAGCACCAGTGCCAACTGATTGAGTCATTTCACTGACTGATCAATCGAAATGTTCCTTACATATTCACCTTTACTTGAACATTCAATAATTAGGTGACAGTGTAGTTAGATAATATAACACGAATGTGGAAAAACGCTACAAGCTCTTTAAAAAAAATACGGAAGTTAATGAAAAAAGTCAGTATATTAAAAAAATCCAACTCTTTAATACATAAATGTTTCATATATTTTAGCACACACATGTATTAAATTAAATTATTATATTAGATAAGAACAGCAATTCTAAAGTCAAAAAGAAAATTAAGTAATCTGTCCAACAAGTATTGATGTTTAATTTTATCTCATAATTCCCTAGTATTGTATTCCATTATTATTTTTGTAAATGTATACGCCTATCGGGATATTTAAATACAAATATGTTTCTCATTAGTTTGATCGTTCTCATAATTATCCCTCCTGAGCATTAATTACTGCATTGGCATGCACGGTTTTATATATTAAATATATAAATGACAAAATCATTAAGTTAATAAGCATCTCCCCCCCTAGTGCATAATATCATGCTTGTGGTTGGCGTTATTTAACTTAAATTAAACGCTCATATATTATATATGTTTAATTAGCACATATAGAATATATTGTAACTTAATTTTAAAATTTTATTTTGTTAATATTCTTATTATTGATAAATATTCTGCTTCTCGAAATCATATTTACGTCCACTGTCCCCCAATCATATTTACGTCCACTGTGGTATTCCTTATCCGCTAGGAATCCGATATCACTGGCCTTTTCTTGTCGTTTTCCAAGAACTTACACACGGAGAGCGCATTCGGTGATAATTCAATTATTGGATTTATCAGTTTGTGATCAACTTAAGTAGCCACCTAACCTAAACCTGACCTGACCTAACCTAATCTAACCGTAGTTTTTGTGATAATAAAGTTAGTGTAGTGGAATCAATGGAAAAGGTCCAAATAGTTAAATGCTTCCAATGTTCCGTGTAAGGAAAACTTGTATTATATTATGGCAAAAAACATCCTGGACAACTATTTTACATTGAAAGTAATACGGTATTACTGTTTTACAGTATTTAATTTCTCCTTGCGTATAGTTTTAAATATATAATAAGTGATTGTAAATACACAGAGACATATTTCTTATCAAATGCTAGAACTACTGGCACTATCATCTGCTTTGGGTTCCTGTAGTGGAGGGCTAGTGTAGTCCAAATAGAATGTAATATATTTAAAAACAACAGTAGTGCCAGACCAAAATAAATTTATGAGAAAATACTCCGATGAGATGAGAAATATATTTTGAGTAATGAAATCAAGGTTTTAATCTAAGAGCAAACTAACAGTTATGCTTGTTCAAATATTTAGTTTATTTTGTACAATATAAATGGAACTGTACCTGTTTCAGAAAGTGTGTGAACCGTACAGTATGCATAGCTGATGACGTAATTAACCACTGTCATGTCGACTTTGCTGGTCCATTAATCACCCTCATCTGTCATAGGTTCCAAATATGGCCGTAGTGTTGACGTACCTGCCTGTATCGAGCATATATTTAAAATATTCATAATATACTCTACTGATTAGTTAATCTGTAATGATATGCAACTTTATAAAGTTATTTATCACTGAAAATTAACTGTACTCTCAATTTTCTTATGACTGCTACAGCGTTTTTGTAACGTGTTTTATTAAAATGATACATAAAGGTAATATCTAATTGCGTTTTGTATGATTCCAAATTAATTTATCCATATAAGTATATATTAATATACTATATTGTGACGTTTTTTAATTTGTCCTAATTTATAAATAATTAATCGCTATGTGGGTTTTACAAATAAGCAACACGTTATACTAAACAATTACTAAATTTATTGAATATATAAAATTAACTTATTATAATTTAAATGATTATTTCCTTAACATTAACTATTGTGAAAAGTACAAATTTACTATTAGGGCCTACTTTTACAGTTAAACTAATTTATATTTACAATCTTAGATGGCATCAATATATTACAACTACTAATTGCAAAGTGACTTTACTAAAATTCCCTTCTTTTAATTACATTCCTAGCTCTATAAAGTGGCTTTCCTAGATTCTCTACTATTATTTACAATTACTAACTATAAAGTGACTCTACTAGATTTCCTACTATTATTTACAACTACTGACTACAAATGACTTTACTAGATTCCCTACTACCTACAGTCCAATGCTAACAGTTCACTCACAGTTTCTTCAGTGTCCCTTCAGAAGTCGTCCCACCACAAGTACCGCACTGCTCCTTCGTTGATCCCCACAACGAACCACTCACCGGTAACTTCCCCGAGACCACTTCACTTATTGGGAACACTTCCCCCGCATGTAAAACACCTCACGTCGTGCAACCCCCCGGGGTGTGGGCTCTAGACTCACTGACTACTGATGACTGAAGCGCGGGTACCGGGGCCGTCATACCCACCTCAGGTCTCCATTAGAACTTCTTGAATTTCCCTCGTCCGAATTCCATACAACGGGCTCGTAACCCAAAGATTCAGAATCCAGTGAAGGGGTAAAGGGTTCTGGTAACCCATTGTCCCCAAAAAGGTTGTAAAAAAAAGGGGGAAAGTGGTAAGCGACCACCCATTTATTTCCCGCATCCCCGGGTTCCCGGGATGGGGCCGTCGGGATTCCACGCCCCCCCCTTTAAGGGCTGTCGTCCCGATCACTTCCGCTCCAGGTACGGTCAAGCGATAAGGGGGACCAAAACATTTTGCCTTTTGGTGTTTTTTAAATCCGGGGGACCCATCGTTGTTTCGTGTCACAACCCGAAAAGGTCCTTGAAATCCTGTTAAAATTTCGGGCATCTCCCCTTTTCCCCCGGGGGGGATGTAGACCACACCGGTTCGTCACCTGGAACCAGCCGAATTGGCTTCCCCGGTCTCCCGAGTTTTTCTTTTGTCACTGCCATTGTTAGGTTCGACGAGCGAACCGGAGTGTGTTAGGGGTCGACGAGTTTGCGGCGTGTCCTTGGGCGGGCTCTTTGCGTCGTGGCAGCCGAACATGGGGGTCATAGGCACCCGCACCCCCTTTCCCGAAATCATCCTCGCGGGGGGAAAACCCCTAGTATCTGACCGAAGTCTGTACGCCAGGAGAAAAGGGGCACCTCCGTCCCAATCCCGCTGTTTGGGTGGAACAACTTTCCCGAGGTGCCAACATGTCTTTATGTATCTCTCGACCATCCCACAATTGGGGGATGAAGCGCAGGGGCCCTTCTTGTGCCCCCCGAGACGCGAAGACCTCCTTCACAACAAATCCGAATTCGTCCCGGGTCGTGTGCACTCACGTGGCACTCCTCCCGACAGTAAATTCTTTTCACCCAAGCACCCCCACTGTTGCGGCTTCTTGATTGGTATGGCGTTACTTCTGGCCATTCGTAAAGTATCCATACCCCGGGAAATATTTTTTCCTGCACTGACAGGGGAAATGGACCGGCGATTCAGGCGTCCTCTCGGGGGTGCCCCAACGTTTACTGTTGTTCGCCTCGACTTCTTTTTGTGTCCCTCGGCTTCCATACAGACATCACATGGGGGCACCATTTCTCTACATCACCCTCAATTCAACCATAAAAAACCGCTGACTAGCATTCCACCGTTCGTTGAACCAATGCCCCCAGATGCCCATTGGGGTCTCCTCCGCACTTCCTTTTTTTTACTTCGGGGGAGCAAAAATCTGAAATCTGTTTCCTCCTTTGGGGGGGCCTCCAGATTCTTATAAGCACTCCGTTTTTAACCTTCATTAGCCCCACGGGCCCCAGAGCTCTTATACACAGGGTTCCTACGCAATGTCCTCCCAGCTGGGACAGCCCCCGATTCCTTTTTCCCCCCAGCAGTGCCCAAAACCTCACTGTCCCAAGCCTTTTTAGGGATTCCCAAAACCGGCTCCCATCCATTTCTGCTCCAAAGAACAAAAACCCCTTCCAGGGCGGATTCCTTTCTTCTACCTTGGACGTGCTTACAAACCCTCGGGGCAAGCGGCGGACGGGGCGCGGCTTGGAATGTTTTCCCCCTCTCTTTTAAAGGGGGTAAAGTTGTATTCTTGAAGACGCTGGGTTGACAGTTCCCCCTTCCCATCAACCCTTTTTAGTTTTCCCTCCTCTGCCCCCCCAAAAAGAGGCTTTACTCGGGCATTTACTTCTAATGGCCTAACTCTTCACACCCCCAACACAAATCTCCTTCTTCCGGTCCCTCACTAAACCCTTTCCTCCAAATTTTTCTATTTTCAAGGTATTCTTCCTCTGCGTAGACTCCTCGCAACGTGCCTGGCCCGGCATTGCTTTGGGGCCTAAAAACTCTAAGGCTTCGCAGGGCCTGTTTAAATGTTAGCGGGCCAACTTTACCCTGCGCGTCTCACATCCCGCACCCCATCGGGGAACCTTCAAGGGATGGGGCTCCAGCCTTCGCCACTTGGGGAAAACACCCCTCTAATCGTGCGTGCAGTTTTAAATTTTGAAGACCTCATTAAAATTTCTGGTGACGACTCCTGAGCTGAATCTGTAACCATTCCATTTGTTTATTCCAACCCATTTCAACTGTCTAATAAAATTTCAAATTCTGTCGCTCACAGGGGAACGGTTTGCATAGCTCAGAGCTTTCCACAAAGGGAAAGGCACAACTGGACCCCTTCGCTATGATGCCAATTGTAGACAGCAGCGCAGTCTCAAAAAAAAGTAATAAAATTTTCCCCAGACATCTTTCCGCAAAGGTTGGCAAACGCTTTTTTACGGGGGGACTCACACGGGGCCATTAAAAGGCTGGGCGGTTGCTGTCCACTTCCTAGATCCCGGGTGGTTCTTTGCAGGTTTTTGCTCCTTCCTCCCCTGAACCATTCTTCTAAACCCCTAATCCTACACCAAATTCTTCGAACAGTCATCAAATTGTTTTTTAAATTTCGCCCTTCACTTGCAAATTTTAAAATTAAATTCGTAGCACTCTTCCTTCAAGGTTTTAAAATTACTTTTATTTTTGGGTTAAGCATCTTTCATTTCTTTTAATCACCTTTTAAGTCTTTTTTGTAATTTTATGAAATTTTCCTGCATTTCTGGTAATCATAAGACTTAAGTTAAGCTTTCATTTTAAAAAAAAGAATGTTTCGGGGATCACCCCTGCTTCAAAACTTTGGCCTCTTAATCTATTTACAAAAACGATTTGTTCCAGTATGATCAAAAGCCCCCTTCTTCAACTCCCCTTTAAATTCACCACTTTTAATCTACAAAATTTAAAAACCTCCATAATCCCATCGTTTCTTTTGCAAAACTACGTCAACAATAAAAATTACAGTAAATTAATTCCAATAAACAGCTTAACAATAACTATCTAAGTAAAAAAATATTAAAGTGTTGCTCAACAAATCTATCCCACTTCTGACACCAGTGTACTTTTTTAATTTGCCCTAATACTAAAAAATTTACAAATTTATTGAATAATAAAAAAAATTATTTTAAAATTAAATGGATTATTCCTTAACTTTAACTTTTGTGAAAATACAATTTACTATTGGGGCCTACTTTTAAAGTTGAACTAATTTATATTTACAATTTAGTGCAAAAATAAACAACTACTAAGAAAAGTGTTTTACTAAATTCCCTTCTTTTAATTAAAATTTCCTGCTCATAAAGGGTTTTCCCTAATTCTTACTATTTTTTACAATTCAACATAAAGTGACCTACAATTTCCTACTATTTTTTACAACTACTCTACAAAAACTTTACTAATTCCCTACTACCTCAGTCCAATGAACATCCACTCACATTTTTTCTTCAGTGCCCCCTTCAGAAGTCTCCCCCACAATACTCCTGCTCCTTCTTTTATCCCCAAAACAAAACCACTCACCGGTAACTTCTCAGACCACTTCACTAAAACCCGGACATTTCACTCCACTGTAGAACTCGTATGTCGCGCAAAACCCGGGGTGTGGGCTCTAACCACTGACGACTGATAAAACTGACTAGCGCTGGTATGGGGGCCGTATATTTCACCTGCGGGTCCCCATCAAAGCTTCTTGAATTCCCCTGCGTCCGAAGTTCCTGACAAGTCTCGTCAACCCAAAATTCTGAAGTCCAGAAAAGGGAAAAGGGGTTTTCATGCAAAGCCATTTGCCCAAAAAGGTTGTAAAAAGCAGGGCGGGTTCACGACCCATCCATTACTTCCGCTCCCCGGGTTCCCAGGTTTGAGGCCGCTCTGATGTCACAATATTTTTTTTTTGTGTTTTTAATAATACAATTAATTTCTAAATATATATTATTAGTAAGTAGTTTTATTTTGTGTTACTACATTTCTTATCGAGTAATTTGAATAAAGTTATGTAGATTTATTACACTTTATTTTTTAAACTGTTCATTAATAAAAATGCATCAATAAAACATTAATTTTTATTTTATTTTGTATAACATAAGTTTTTAAAAATTGTCCAGTAACATCGAATACACTTTGTTATACATTTTCAAAACAATAAATATTGAGACGTTTACCATCTATATCTATGTTTCTGTAAAAACTATCAAATGTTTTTTAAAAGTTTTATAAGGAAGTAACAAGATTTTAATTTGCAAAAAATTTCCCAGGAAATCTAAAGTAATCCCAAAAAAGAGAGATTTTAATATATATAAAATAAGTGGGACCATGATATAATGAAGGACCTTTTTGTCTTAAAATGTCTCTTATAACATAAATTTACATAAAAAGGGTAAAAAAACTGTCTATATATAACTTTCGGGACCTGTTGTTCTAAAATGCGTTTTAAAAAAGTTTTAAAAAATAACAAAATTCCCTCTCTTAAAATAAAATAAATAAATAAATAAAAAAAACTGTTTAGCTTACATTTTTGATAATTTAAAATACCGGAAAACAAACTTTTCGACCGATAAATAAGTTTCGGGTTTTTATACTTCCACCTTGGTGCTGAAGATTTTTTTTTACAAATTTTTACTTCTCTAGGCTCAGTATTTAATTTTAAAATTTAAAGAAATTTATTTATTTAAAACATATTTGATCAAACTTTACTCACATTCATTTGGGGCTTCAACCCATCTATCTTTTTAATTTTAATAAAGAACGCCTTTGGGTCAAATGGGGATTCAAATGATAGATCTTATCCTCCACAGTCTGAAGTCTTTAGTTTAGTGTATTCCATTTGTTAGATCTATAAATATATATAACCATATATGAAACTGAAGCATCGAATATATGATAAGGACTCATTAAATAAGTATTTTGTAAAAGGGCAACTATTTTGTAATGTACATATAGTGTTTTAGAATCAAACTCTTGTATATTCATGTTCATGTGGTATACCTACGTCAGTTTCCTTTTTTATTTTATTAATAATTCATATTTTTTGTAGATCTGAAGTCCGGTTTATAATCAATTCTGATGCATCATTGCCTATCGACGATCTATAATATACAGTCTAGGTCTTGACAGGTGATATAAACCAGTACGGGTTTGATTGAGTATATAAATGGGGAATTCTGGGGCATTTATTTTGGGTTTTCCAAAAGGGGCGGTCCACGTGACCGATCCAAGATGGCGGCGCATTTTTCCAACCCCCCCACCCCCCCCCCACAAAATTTTCCCCTCGTTTCCCTACTTTTCCCTCAAATTTCCCTCATTTCCCACATTTCCCACACATTACCCACATTTTCCCACATTACCCAATTTTACCCCCAAAATTCCACTTTTACTATATAAAAACCCTTCCTAACCCTAACTTTATCCTTTTATACATATAAAATACCCTTTTTTGTCCAATATGGCGTCTAAAATTAAAAAATGATGACCGGACCAATTGCTCTTTCCCCCCCGCGCCAATAAACCCCACGGGGAAAAATTTCCCCCCAAAAAATTTCCCTACCCAAATATGGTGTCTTATATAACAAAAAATAAAAGTAAAATTTTCATATATACACTATAAAAAAAGGCGACCGTAGTGCCCTCCAAGTCGATCACAGCCCCCCTGGCGGAAATCCCGTCCAGCCCCCTGCGGCAATACCACCGAAGGCCCCTGGGGGCAATGCCGACCGATCGCGCACCCCTAGGGGCAACGTTGATGCAGCGCCCCTGGCGGCAACTTTCGGGGGCGCAGCGCACCCAAACCTTGCTCATTGGCTGCTCCCAAAACCTACTTCACAACAATCTTTCTCAACCTACTGTTACCAAAACCTATTTCAATTTATTTTGAATTTTTAAAAATACCTATTCCCCCATATATCACCTACTCTAGTTTTCCCATTTAAATCAACCCCTTTTTTAAATTTCCAAACCCCCCCTTTCCACTACAAAAAGTTACAAACCTTTCCCTTAAGTTTAGATTATCCCCTTTAAATTTCTATCTTACAACAATCACTCAAACACACTTTCTCCCCTTCCCATAAGTTTTCCCAAAACCCAAATACAATTCGAAAACGTCAAAAAAAATCTATAAACAACCCCTTACAGACCCAACCCAGATTCATCATAACACAAAAGTCCTAAGCACACTAATACGCGTCACCGAAAACCCCTTCATGGCTCAAAATATCATTTTGATCAATTATACGTCCCTCCCTTAATTCTGTATTTTCCTGTTTATTACTCATGCTTGTTAGTGTTGTTTAAACTATTTCTTATCTTTCATTTAATTCTTACACTTTTGCTGTTAAACATTTATTGCTTAAGAATATTTATTGCTTGTTGCCAGTTATTGCTAGTTTGAATATGATATTGTTATTTTGCTGTTGTATTGCATGAATTTGTTTGGGGTTGTTCCCCTTTATATATATGCTAGCTTAGTTATAGCTATTTTTTCCCACAACTATGCCATTCGTTTGTATTCTTTGTAAATTAGGTTTGCCGAAAAAAATAAAAGATGATTTAATGTATTTTTAAAATCTATTCTTAAATAATGTGAAACCACCTTGGGTTGTATTGATGGGGAAACCCAAAAGGGAATTTTCCACTTCACCTGTAATACAACCTTTAATCAATTAATGTATTCAAGTGAGCCAATACACTATTTATAAATAACATTTAAACTTCGCGGCTGACCCATCGCTCCTACACTTCCCCCTCAACATGATTTAATTCAATCAAAAAAGGAGTTTAACTATAAAAAACACAATATTACATTTCGAACAATAATGAGGAACTCAAGAATTGACTACTGAAATTTTTTATAAACCAAAATAAAAATTTTTGGGGGTCCCCTTCGCCCTTTTCTTTACTTTTTTAATCTTTTTTCTTTATTTGTATACAATTTTTATTAAAGGCAAAAAGGGGAATTACTTTGGGTCCCCAATGGGGGGTACATACATAATGACGTTACACAAAAAAGCTTTTAAACAAAGCTGTTGAAACTTTAAAAACAACTGTAAAATTTTGACAATAACAATGAAAAAAGATACGTAAAAACCTTTTTAATGCAAAAAGGATAAAAATAATGACAATAACGAAAAAAATAAAATTTAAAACTCCAATCAATAAAAACTGTAGGGTCTTTTGTAATAAAAAATAGAGAGTAAAATAAAATTAATAATATAAAAATAGTATAGTACATATAGTAATATTATATAAAATAAAAATAAACATTTATAAATCACCTCATAAAAAAAAACCTTTGTTTTCTCAAAAACACTCCAAACATCATTGACACATCACAAAAGAACTTACCCATACACATTTACGCTAATAAAACAATAATAACTCCATTGACAACCAAAACGCTACCACCTTCACCCTCCCGATAAAGAAAAGACTTTATAACTCGATACTCGATTTGAATGTTCATCTACCCAAAACTACCGTTTTCACACCGTTTTCGAAAAATCCCATTACAATAAAAACACCAATTCCAAGGGAAGCTTTATCAAAAAAAAATTATGGACATCCACTTAAATAATCCATTCTGCTAAAAAAATTAAACAAATTGAAATCTTCACTTCTTAATTTCAAGTTCTTTTCTTTTTGACTTTTATTTGGGGTTTTGTAAAACTTAAGTTTTAAGTCCTTTGTAAAAAGTGAAAAAGTTTTTAAGGTGCAAGTTTCAAAAAGTATGGTAACCTCTTTCTGGCTATCTAAATAACGAAAGAAACAAAAAAAAAGGGGGACAATACCACAGAAAAACAAGCAAAAAATTTTGCATACGAAGAATATATAAAAAAAATTTCCAACAAAAAACCTACAAATTTGGGGATAAAGGAAAGTTGATAAACAAGTACAGTTTTAACACCCCACTGCAAAACGTAATATGAAAAAACTACACCCATGCAAAAAATTTTTCAAAAAAAATGTTTTTGTAAAAAACTTTCCTTTAGCGTAAAAAGTAAAGGGATCACTCAGAATTTCCATATCATATTTAGGGCCCGGGAAGTTACTATATTACGTGCCCTAGGGGGAACGGCAGCACCTGGGTAGTGACTTGCAGTGTAAACGTATTATGTTTTTGATAAAAATAGCACTGATTAATAAATACACATAGTTTTTTATATTACAAAGTTTGATTTGTTTTCTAAATACAACTGGTAGTGACGGTAGTGACGTATATGAGGCGTGCACCGATGGGGAACAGCAGCATCTGGGTAGCGGTCAGCATCGTATACTTCTTTGAAGTAGTTGAATGTAGCACATTTATTTGTATTCACTTAGTTATTATATTCAATAGACAAAAACTAATACTTTAAAAATTAAAATTATTACTCTATTATACATTATTTACATCTTTCTGCGTTCTTTTGTGCTATATTTTCTTATTGAGTATGCCACTTATCAAAACAAGCAAACGTCTTAACGTTAATAGTCACTAACATGCATAGTGTAAGGTCTATCGTACTTAAAAAAGAAGTAATACTTGGAACACGACTAAAGAGTCATATCATTCATTCAAATAATAAATTTAACAAAAATAATAATAAATAAAAGAATAAGAAAATTGACACACAGCAGTAGGTGACAAACACTCGTTCGAGACCCACAGAGTCAAATAAAAATAAATTTAACAAAAAATAATAATAAATAAAAGAAAAAGAAAATAGACACACAGCAGTAGGTGACAAACACTCATTCGAGACCCACAGAGTCAAATAATAATAAATTTAACAAAAAATAATAATAAATAAAAGAAAAAGAAAATAGACACACAGCAGTAGGTGACAAACACTCATTCGAGACCCACGGAGTCAAATAATAAATTTAACAATAATAATAATAAATAAAAGAAAAAGAAATAGACACACAGCAGTAGGTGAAAAAACACTCATTCGAGACAAACGTTCCCAGCAAATTACAAACAATTGATAAGAGTCACAAAAAATTCTACAAACAACTCTCTAAAATGATTGCTGTAGACGACTGAGGTAATTGACGTTATATGTTGCTTTCTATAAATTAATCAATAGGTTATATACTATCTTAAGCAATTGAATTCGAATGTTTCAGGAGGATCATTATGCACCCCAAAAACGATATGTCCCCGGAGGAGAAACCAATGGACCCATCACGCTTAACCTTTAAAAACACTGGAATGACTCTACCTAAAACCTATACACACATTAACAACGACCTCATCCGAGCCCTATTGACAAGGCAAACAGAAAGCAGACAGAGAACAACATCAACACCCAAGAAATACAGTGCTTATATGAAACACAAGTGCACCATTTATGTATATTATTAAAAGTGCTTACCATTTAGTCATATTATCAAAGGTGCAGCAAAGACGCGCTGTGGATTACGATAGCTTCAATGACCCCACACTGCTATCTCCCAGATTTATTTAGTTATTGTTCTTGATTTAACCAGTTTTCCCTTTACAGTGAGTATTTAATCCTCACAACCATCAAGTAAGCTGAAGGCAAAACTTAAGGACATTGCCCAATTCCCATGGGACGTCCTTGACGTCACTCTACCTGGGTTACTTAAAAACTATGTATTAAACAGTTTATAGGGTCCTGAAAAGGTCCGGTCTGTAGCAGAGGTGGTTTAATAAAGGTCTGACATGTCGTGATGGTCTTGTTTGTCATGTGTTAGATAGGGGTTTGCTATTATGCGGACATGGAAGTCCATGCCCTCTTGTCCATATCCAAGTGTTTGTAACACGTTGATTAAAGAAGAACAGATTGTTTAAAAGTTGATGTCCCTCGTCGTCATCTCCATGTTCAGTAATTGTCGTACAGTACATGTGTACTGTACGATTGTGAAAGGGAAAGGTGTGTATTGCCCTATGGGAAACGTAAAAAAACCTTTAATAATAGGCAAGCTGTAGTACTTTCATAGCAGTCTTAGAAAGGTCTGTTGTAGATTTGGATAAACTTTACGATACCATGTATATACTATTACAAAAAGTGGTTTTCCGTTAATAATCACAGAAATAAACCCGTTCAGTAAATAGGTATAAGGCATGTCCATTAACACTTGTAAGATACCTGAAAACCTAAGGTAGAAGTCTAAACAATAAAGGTTCGTCGATAATATGCAAAAGTGTACCTTCTAATAAACTATGCAGCATTAACTAGGACCTAAGTCAGTAGAACAATACCTAATAGACTGTACAACCAACTCTTTCTGTTGGTGCAATTAATACAATGATCAGATCACACAGCTTTGGTTCTTATATTATAGTGTACAAAGGACGATTCAAGACTAATCCCACGGTACTTTTATCTGCCCCTCACCAAATGAAATGCATTAACCATCCTCTTAAAAACGCTTTAAACCATCTCCAATGTAGGCCTCAGATGAAAACAGGCTATGAGCCATGTAAACTTGAACAGAATTACAAAAAGACAGTAATAACGTATTGACACATTACAATATATTCAGTAAAACCAATTGATATTCTCCTTATTTCCAATTACCATACGTAATACATAGAACCATTTTCATCAACCTTGTGCTTTATACTTAAATCATAAAGTAAACTTAACTTTAACAAAGTTTCAACTACTTGTTTTGTTGTAAAGTCCATAATCCGTACATGCTAATACGTTACATCGATCTAACGGTAATAATGAGAGATCGTACATCAAAATCATACCATATTTTCTAATGCCTCTATAGTGTAGGTAGAACGTCAATCAATATGTATAACATTCATAGCTTAATACCATATCAAATTACATTCACACAACAACACACTGAAGTCACAAAATAAAGTTAATCAATCCACATTCCCATCACAACATTACCTCCAAGTAGAGGGCTTACACCCGAATACATTGTTTTCATTAAGTCACACCCGATAATAGCAATCTTGTAACAAGATGAAAGTATGCAGTCCCTCTGTACATACGTTCATCAACTTTAAACGAAGTATATTAACCAAAAAACTTTTAAAAACTTTTACTTGTCAGAGAACACCCTAACCGTAGTCCTACCGAACTACTGTATGCTAATCAACCTAAACTTACAATAACAATTATAATATCCACAAACCTATGATAAATTAAGTGTAATAACCTCATAAACACAAGGTGATTCCTCACACTTTATACACACCATAGCAATACACCATTTACTGTATCTGAGACGTCAATCTTACAGGTATGGTCCTGAACGAGTGTAGAATGAACGAGTTTAGTCTCTGTCACTAACTAAGGCTTTTGAACCCTTTGATTATCACCCACTAACAACACATTAGTCAGGGGAAACTATGGAACCCAAACTCCTTAAAACTTATTTAAAATGCCCATAAATAGGGTCACTTGTGTACAAAATATGTTATAATTTCCTAAAAAGCATTAAAATACAGTTCCATAACAACGTTATTCCCCCTAAACAGTAAAAACCCTGTTCAAGCTCAAACAACGTACAAAACTAACGTAACTCCTGTAAATTTAATTGTTTAACCTATATAGCTATTCAGTTGACTCCAATCAAGCTGGCAAAGAGTAAGTAGCCAATAGGAATAAATTCTCTATAATGTCCAGCACCTTAAGTCTAGTTTTAACAAAATTTAGTACTAATGATCCGTTACACATAAACAAACAAACGAATAGTCAGTCGAAATGTGTCTATCGAAAGAAACCTTGGTATTAACAGTAAAAAAGTTTGGGGGGGGGGTTTCTTTTGACTGTAAAATACCCGATCACAAAATGTATATTCACCACTCTCAGAGACCAAAACACATGGAGAACCTAGAACACACTACACCCCTTAATAGATCACCTTCCTATTCATTACATAAGGCCCCTGACCGTCCATCTACCTATACCATAAGCACATGTACAACACACCTACCAAGCTCCATAACCCTTACTAATCCGTAGTAAGACTCCCTTACCCACTCAGCCAACACACAGTTATCTTTACAGACCAACTTCCCTCTAAACACAAAACATTAACGACACTCAACCTACTTACATTCAAGACCCTCCACCTATCCTAACACAATGCACAAGATACCTACTAAACACCAATACCCTTCCTATCCAGTAGTAAGACCCTTCTACCCACTTATCCAACACATAGTCCTCCAGATAGACCACTTACCTCACTCCGACAAATAACACATTTTACACACCACTTACTTAACATACAAGACTGACCATACACCCTACATAGAAGACGTTTGATTATCCACTCACCTACTCAATACACACAACAAAACACTTGTTTGATCACACACCTATTTATCAAACAGAAGCCGACATCCACCCAACCTTCCCAAAGCATAAGACATTTTGAAGGTTCACCTACCAAACATACAAAAATCATGATGAACAAAACTACACACTTGCGCAGACATGACCAAATATACCATCATTACTAACATGAAAACAGTCCTATTGATATACCCCCACCTACCCAATATACGTTCCACCACACTCATACATACAATACTTATGTTTATCCACTCACATACTAAACACACAAGACTCTTGATTGTCCATTCATTAACGTAAAACATGTGGATGACCTGTGGACCAAACTAACTTAAATCCGGATATTTCACACACTAGCCCTTTTATATACTTTAGACAGTCCACTTACTCATTACACAGTCCTGTTGATAGACGTGACGAGTAGGGTATCACATTCCCAATGTTCTTATCACACAAGTCTTTTTACAACCACTTATCTACAATACATAACTCATAATAGACCTACCACATACTCTGTAAACATGACTTAATAGAAAAGGAAACCCTTAACAAAACACACTGTCCCCTTGATAAAACACCCACCTAATCAGCACAAAAGACTCGATAGAACACCTACTTAGCATTCAAGACGTACCACACATTCTACATCAACCTATCTACATACCCAACAGAAAAAAAGACCAATCCACACACTCTACATATAAGACTCTTGGTTGGTCATTCATGGAACATTCATGGAGACCTACTACCAAACATCCAACCCTCTTGACTTACCACTCATCTTCTCAACACCTCTGATACACCATTCACCTGAACATACATAAAACCCTTAGATTGGCACCCAACATCCAATGAAGACCTACCTACCTACGTAACATCCAACACCCTTGACCTTACCACTCACCTACTCAACACCTCTGATACACCATTCACGTTGAACATTACATAAAACCTTGGAATTGAACTCCATTCATTCATGGTAGACCTACCTACCTACCAAACGTACAACTTGACCGACCACCACACCTACACATCACACATCAGTACTCTCGATAGATCACTTAACTACCTATTACATGAAGCCCTCCGATTGGACTCACAATCCTAACATTCATGAACAACCAACCTTCCAAACATACGCCCTCGACCACCAACAAAAAACAAGGACTTCACGTATAACCACTCCATTTAACATACAAGACCAACCACACACCATACAATCATGACTTAACATGATCAAGCCCACCTAACCACCTACGAAACATCCTACACTTTTGACTTACCATCCACCTACTCAACACACAGATAGGACTACGTAACCAATCCATTACATAAAACCCTAGATCGACACCCAACATTCATTGGAAGACCTACCTACTAATCATTCACTTGATTAACCACCCACCTACACACCACACATTCATCTTGATAATCCAATCTCTCTAACACAAAAAGACTCTTGTCAGACTATTCACTTAACATACAAGACACTACACATTCTACATCAACCATCTACGCTACTCAACACCCACAAAAGACCAACCACAACACTCTACATATAAGACTCTTTGATGTCATCCCATCAACTCATCATTCAACACCTCTGACACATCATTCACTTGAACATTACATAAAACCTTAGATTGACACCCATTATTCATGGTAGACCTACCTACCTACCAAACATACAACTTGATTGACCATCCACCTACACACACACAGTACCTCTTGATAATCCAATCACCCTCCCATAAAAAGACTCTTGTCAGACTATTTACTTAACATTTCAAGACACCAACACATTCTACATCAACCATGCTACCTACTCAACACACAAAAGACCAACCACACACTCTTCATATAAGACTCTTAGTTGGTCACCCACCAACTCAACATACAACACCTCTGATACACCATTCACTTGATCAGTACATAAAACCTTAGATTGGACAACACATCATTCATGGTAGACCTATCTACCCAACATACTACTTGACCGACCACCCACCTACACATCACACACAGTACTCTCGAGGGATCACTTAACTACCTATTACATAAAGCCTTCAATTGACTCACAGTCCTTACATTCATAAACAACCAACCTTGCCAAACATACGACTCATCCACACAACAAAAAAACAAGACTTCACGTTAAACCACTTCATTTAACATACAAGACCAACCACACACCATACAATCATGACTTTACATGAACAACCCACCTTCCACCTACGTAACATTCCCACACTCTTGACTTACCACCCAACCTACTCAACACACAGATAGACTACGTAACCAATCATTACATAAAACCATAGATCAACATCCAACATTCATGAATGACCTACCACCAAACACACGACTTGACCACCTTCCCAAAGCACAAGGACTTTCGAAGGACCACCTACAAAGATACAAGAACAACCACACACCATACTGGCATGACCTAACAGTCCACCCATCTACTCAACATATAACACCTCTGATACTCCATCCACTTGAACATTACTCACCATGTGATAGACCATCCACCTACCTCTACACACACGATTCCTTAGGACACACTCTACACCCATCACTCATCCTACAGACAAAAACTCCTAGAGAACTACCCATATCACCATAAAAACACTTTTGCTGCATATAATCATGATTTAAAAATAACATTATTACACTATAAGATAGGTTTAATATAGCTAAAGACCTAAAGTGTTTCCTAAAATTCCTGCTTTTCAACTAAAAAATACGAGAGAAAGTTAGGTTTAAAAGCAATGAACACAGAAAAAGGTAGGTTTTAAAAAAAATGAACATAGAAAAAGATAGGTTTAAAAAAATGAACATAGAAAAAGTTAGGTTTTAAAAAAATGAAACATATAAAAAGATAGGTTTAAAAGCAATGAACACAGAAAAAGGTAGGTTTACAAAAATGAACATAGAAAAAGATAGGTTTAAAAGCAATGAACACAGAAAAAGGTAGGTTTAAAAAAATGAACATAGAAAAAGATAGGTTTAAAAGCAATGAACACAGAAAAAGTTAGGTTTAAAAAAATTGAACACAGAAAAAGTTAGGTTAGCAAACATCAGAAAAGTAAGTCTAACAATCAACCAAAAAGTTGATTGATATCCTTACTTTTCCGAAAAGTTCAGTTAAAAGTCAATTTTAACTGAACTTTTCTGATGTTTGCTAACCTAACTTTTTCTGTGTTCAATTTTTTTAAACCTAACTTTTTCTGTGTTCATTGCTTTTAAACCTATCTTTTTCTATGTTCATTTTTTAAAACCTACCTTTTTCTATGTTTCATTTTTTTAAACCTAACTTTTTCTATGTTCATTTTTGTAAACCTACCTTTTTCTGTGTTCATTGCTTTTAAACCTATCTTTTTCTATGTTCATTTTTTTAAAACCTACCTTTTTCTGTGTTCATTGCTTTTAAACCTATCTTTTTCTATGTTCATTTTTTTAAAACCTACCTTTTTCTGTGTTCATTGCTTTTAAACCTACTTTCTCTCTGATTTTTTAGTTGAAAAGCAGAATTTTAGGAAACACTTTAGGTCTTTAGCTATATTAAACCTATTTTATAGTGTAATAATGTTATTTTAAACATGATTTATAAAGCAATAGTGTTTTTTATGGTGAATGGTAGTTCTCTAGGAGTTTTGTATGTAGGATGAGTGGTGGGTGTAGGGTGTGTCCTAAGGAATCGTGTGTGTAGAGGTAGGTGGAGTTGGTCTATTAAGAGTCAAGTGTGTTGGTTAAGTCGATGTCTATCACAGGTGAGTAATGTTTAAGTGGATGGTGGTATCAGAGGTGTTATATGTTGAGTAGGTGGGTGGACTGTTAGGTCATACGCTGTATGGTGTGTGATTGTTCTTGTATGTTTGGTTGGTGGTCCCTTTAAAAGTCTTATGCTTGGAAAGGTGGTCAAGTCGAATGTTTGGTAGGTAGGTCATCCATGGATGTATTGAGTCAATCTAAGGTTTTATGTAAATGGGTAGTTATGTAGTCTATAGAGAGTACTGTGTGTGTTGAGTAGGGTGGGTGGTTAGTCAAGAGTGTAGAATGATGAGTAGGATAGGATTAGTATCATGTGTGTTGATTAGAGGGTGCTCTATCACAGGTGAGTAATGTTCAAGTGGATGGTGTTATTAGAGGTTATATAAGTTGAGTATGTGGGTTGAGGTTAGGTCATGCCTCTATGGGTGTGTGGTTGTTCTTGTATGTTTGGTAGTGGTCCTTCGAAAGTCTTGTGCTTTGGGAAGGTGGTCAAGTCGTGTGTATGGTAGGTAGGTCATCCATGATGTTGGTGTCAATTTGAGGTTTTTATGTAATGGATGGTTATGAAGTCTATCTGTGTGTTCAGTAGGTGAGTGGTAAGTCAAGAGTGTTGGATGTTACGTAGGTGGTAGGTGGGTTGTTCATGTTAAGTCATGATTGTATGATGTTGTGGTTGGTCTTGTATGTTAAATGTGTGGTATACGTGAAGTCTTGTTTTTTGTTGGTGGGTCGAGTCGTATGTTTTGGAAGGTTGGTTTGTTCTTGAATGTTAGGATTGTGAGTTAATCGGAGGCTTCATGTAATAGGTAGTTAAGTGATCTATCGAGAGTACTGTGAGTGATGTGTAGGTGGGTGGTCAGTCAAGTAGTATGTTTGGTAGATAGGTCTACCATGAATGATGTGTGTCAATCTAAGGGATTTATGTACTGTTCAAGTGAATGGTGTATCAGAGGTGTTGTATGTTGAGTTTGGTGGGTGACCAACTAAGAGTCCTTATATGTAGAGTGTGTGGTTTGGTCTTTTGTGTGTTGAGTAGGTAGATGGTTGAGTGT
The DNA here is from genome assembly GCA_035578905.1 of Stictocephala bisonia. Classification (NCBI taxonomy): domain Eukaryota; kingdom Metazoa; phylum Arthropoda; class Insecta; order Hemiptera; family Membracidae; genus Stictocephala; species Stictocephala bisonia. Next base: position 126,871 of record JAQJVL010001783.1, read on the forward strand.
AGAATGTGTGGTGTCTTGTATGTTAAGTAACTAGTCTGACAAGAGTCCTTTTATGGGAGGGTGATTGGATTATCAAGATGAATGTGTGGTGTGTAGGTGGATGGTCAATCAAGTTGTATGTTTGGAAGGTAGGTAGGTCTACCATGAATGATGGGTGTCAATCTAAGGTTTTATGTAATGTTCAAGTGAATGATGTGTCAGAGGTGTTGAATGATGAGTTGATGGGTGACCATCCAAGAGTCTTATATGTAGAGTGTGTGGTTGGTCTTTTGTGTGTTGAGTAGGTAGATGGTTGATGTAGAATGTGTGGTGTCATGTATGTTAAGTAAATAGTCTGGTAAGAGTCTTTTTGTGTAGAGAGATTGGACTATCAAGAGAAATGTGTGATATGTAGGTGGTCAATCAAGTTGTATGTTTGGTAGGTAGGTCTTCCATGAATGTTGGGTGTCGATCTAGGGATTTATGTAATGGTTGGTTACGTAGTCTATGTTAAGTCATGATTGTATGGTGTGTGGTTGGTCTTGTATGTTAAATGGGTGGTTATACGTGAAGTCTTGTTTTTTGTTGGTGGTCGAGTCGTATGTTTGGAAGGTTGGTTGTTCATGAATGTTAGGATTGTGAGTCAATCGGAGGCTTCATGTAATAGGTAGTTTAAGTGATCTATCGAGAGTACTTGTGTGTGATGTGTAGGTGTGTGGTCGGTCAAGTTGTACGTTGGTAGGTAGGTAGGTCTACCATGAATGAATGGAGTCAATCTAAGGTTTTATGTAATGTTCAAGTGAATGGTGTATCAGAGGTGTTGAGTAGGTGAGTGGTAAGTCAAGGGTGTTGGATGTTACGTAGGTAGGTAGGTCTTCCATGGATGTTGGGTGTCAATCTAAGGTTTTATGTAATGTTCAGGTGAATGGTGTATCAGAGGTGTTGAGAAGATGAGTGGTAAGTCAAGAGTGTTGGATGTTTGGTAGGTAGGTGTTCCATGAATGTTCCATGAATGACCAACCAAGAGTCTTATATGTAGAGTGTGTGGATGGTCTTTTTTTCTGTTGGGTATGTAGATGGTTGATGTAGAATGTGTGGTACGTCTTGAATGCTAAGTAGGTGTTCTATCGAGTCTTTTGTGCTGATTAGGTGGGTGTTTTATCAAGGGACAGTGTGTTTTGTAAAGGGTCTTTCTATTAAGTCATGTTTACAGAGTATGTGGTAGGTCTGTCATGAGTTATGTATTGTAGATAGGTGGTTGTAAAAAGACTTGTGTGTTAAGAACATTGGGAATGTGATACCTACTCGTCACGTCTATCAACAGGACTGTGTAATGAGTAAGTGGACTGTCTAAAGTATATAAAAGGGCTAGGTGTGTGAAATATCAGGATTTATGTTAGTTTGGTCCACAGGTCATCCACATGTTTTACGTTAATGAATGGACAATCAAGAGTCTTGTGTGTTTAGTATGTGAGTGGATAAACATAAGTATTGTATGTATGGTGTGTGGAACGTATATTGGGTAGGTGGGGGTATATCAATAGGACTGTTTTCATGTTAGTATGATGGTATATTTGGTCATGTCTGCGCAGTGTGTAGTTTGTTCATCATGATTTTTGTATGTTTGGTAGGTGAACCTTCAAAAGTCTAATGCTTTGGGAAGGTTGGGTGGATGTCGGCTTCTGTTTGATAAATAGGTGTGTGATCAAACAAGTGTTTTGTGTGTATTGCGTAGGTGAGTGGATAATCAAACGTCTTCTATGTAGGGTGTATGGTCAGTCTTGTATGTTAGGTAAGTGGTGTGTAAAATGTGTTATGTGTCGGAGTGGGGTGAGTGGTCTATCTGGAGGACTATGTGTTGGATAAGTGGGTAGAAGGGTCTTACTACTGGATAGGAAGGGTATTGGTGTTTGGTAGGTATCTTGTGCATGTGTGTTGGATAGGTGGAGGGTCTTGAATGTAAAGTAGGTTGAGTGTCGTTAATGTTGTGTGTTTAGAGGGAAGTTGGTCTGTAAAGAAACTTGTGTGTTGGCTGAGTGGGTAAGGGAGTCTTACTACGGAATAGAAAGGGTTATGGAGCTTGGTAGGTGTCTTGTACATGTGCTTATGGATAGGTAGATGGACGGTCAGGGGCCTTATGTAATGAATAGGAAGGTGATCTATCAAGGGTGTAGTGTGTTCTAGGTTCTCCATGTGTTTTGGTCTCTGAGAGTGGTGAATATACATTTTGTGATCGGGTATTTTACAGTCAAAAGAAACCAAACTTTCTTACTGTTAATACCAAGGTTTCTTCAATAGACACATTTCGACTGACTATTCGTTTGTTTGTTTAATGTGTAACGGGTCATTAGTACTGATTTTTGTTAAAACTTGACTTAAGGTGTGGACATTATAGAGAATTTATTCCTATTGGCTACTTACTCTTTGCCAGCTGATTGGAGTCAACTGAATAGCTATATAGGTTACGTTAGTTTTGTACGTTGTTTTGAGCTTGAACAGGGTTTTTAATGTTTAGGGGGAATATCGTTGTTATGGAACTGTATATTAATGCTTTTAGGAAATTATAACATATTTTGTACACAAGTAACCCCATTTATGGGCATTTTAACTAAATTTTAAGGAGTTTGGATTCCATAGTTTCCCTGACTAATGTGTTGGATAAGTGGGTGATAATCAAAGGGTTCAACAGCCTTAGTTAGTGACAGAGACTAAACTCGTTCATCTACACTCGTTCAGGACCCATACCTGTAAGATTGACGTCTCAGATACAGTAAATTGTGTATTGCTATGGTGTGTATAAAGTGTGAGGAATCACCTTGTGTTTGAGGTTATTACACTTAATTTATCATATGTTTGTGGATATTATAATTGTTATTGTAAGTTTAGGTTGATTAGCATACAGTGGTTCGGTAGACTAAGGTTAGGGTGTCTCTTGACATGTAAAGGTTTTAAAAGTATTATTGGTTAATATACTTCGTTTAAAGTCGATGAACGTATGTACAGAGGGACTGCATTCTTTCACTTGTTACAAGATTGCTATTTCGGCGTGACTTAATGAAAACATGTATTGGGTGTAGGCCCTCTACTTGGAGGTAATATGTTGATGGGAATGTGGATTGTTAACTTTATTTTGTGACTTCAGTGTGTGTGAATGTAATTTGATATGGTATTAAGCTATGAATTTTATACATATTGATTGACGTTCTGCCTACACTATAGAGACATTAGAAAATAGGGTATGATTTTGATGTACGATTTCTCATTATCACCGTTAGATCGATGTAACGTATTAGCATGTACGGATTATGGACTTTACAACAAAACAAGTAGGTGAAACTTTGTTAAAGTTAAGTTTACTTGTAATAATTTAAGTATAAAGCACAAGTTGATGGAAAAGGTTCTATGTATTACGTATGGTAATTGGAAATAAGGAGAATATCAATTGATTTTACTGAATATATTGTAATGTGTCAATACGTTATTACTGTCTTTTTGTAATTCTGTTCAAGTTTAAATGGGTCATAGCCTGTTTTCATCTGAGGCCTACATTGGAGATGGTTTAAAGCGTTTATAAGAGGATGGTTAATGCATTTCATTTGGTGAGGGGCAGATAAAGTACCGTGTGATTAGTCTTGAATCGTCTTTGTACACTATAATATAAGAACCAAGCTGTGAGATCCGATCATTGTATTAATTGCACCAACAGAAGAGTTGGTTGTACGGTCTATTAGGTATTGTTCTACTGACTTAGGTCTAGTTAAGGCTGCATAGTTTATTAGAAGGTACACTTTTGCATATTATGAGGAAACCTTTAATGTTTAGACTTCTACCTTAGGTTTTCAGGTATCTTACAAGTGTTAATGGACATGCCTAATACCTATTTCCTGAATGGGTTTATTTCTTTGATTATTAATGGAAAACCACTTTTGTACATAGTATACTACATGGTATCGTAAAGTTTATACATATCTACAACAGACCTTTCTAAGACTGCTATGATAGGTACTACAGCTTGCAATATTAAAGGTTTTTTACGTTTCCATAGGGCAATACACACCTTTCCCTTTCAAAATCGTACAGTACACTTGTACTGTACGACAATTACTGAACATGGAGATGGCGTCGAGGGACATCAAGTTTTAAACAATCTGTTCTTCTTTAATCAACGTGTTACAAACACTTGGATATGGACAGAGGGCATGGACTTCCATGTCCGCATAATAGCAAACCCCTATCTAACACATGACGAACAAGACCTTCACGACATGTCAGACCTTTATTAAACACCTCTGCTACAGACGGACCTTTTCAGGACCCTATAACTGATAATACATAGTTTTAAGTAACCCAGGTAGAATGACGTCAAGGGCGTCCCATGGGAATTGGGCAATGTCCTTAAGTTTTGCCTTCAGCTTACTTGATGGTTGTGGGGTATTAAATACTCACTGTAAAGGAAAACTGGTTAAATCAAAAACAATAACTAAATAAATCTGGGAGATAGCAGTGTGGGGTCATTGAAGCTATCATAAACCACAGCGCGTCTTTGCTGCACCTTTGATAATATGACTAAGTGGTAAGCACTTTTAATAATATACATAAATAGTGCACTTTGTGTTTCATATAAGCACTGTATATCTTGGGTGTTGATGTTGTTCTCTGTCTGCTTTCTGTTGCCTTGTCAATGGGCTCGGATGAGGTCGTTGTTAATGTGTGTATAGGTTTCCGTAGAGTCATTCCAGTGTTTTTAAAGGTTAAGCGTGATGGGTCCATTGGTTTCTCCTCCGGGACATATCGTTTTGGGGTGCATAATAATCCTCCTGAAACATTCGAATTCAATTGCTTTAAGATAGTGATAATCTATTGATTAATTTATAGAAAGCAACATATAATTACCTCAGCCAGTCTACAGCAATCATTTAGAGAGTTGTTGTAGAATTTTTTGTGACTCTTATCAATTGTTTGTAATTTGCTGAGACCGTTTGCCTCAAATGAGTGTTTTTCACCTACTGCTGTGTGTCTAATTTTTTTTCTTTTATTTATTATTTTTTGTTAAATTTGTTATTTTGAATCCGTGGGTCTCGAATGAGTGTTTGTCACCTACTGCTGTGTGTCTAATTTTTTTTCTTTTATTTATTATTTTTTGTTAACTTTCTTATTTGACTTAATAAATTATATGACTTGTTAGTCTTGTTCCAAATATTGCTTCTTTTTTAAGTACGATAGACCTTACACTATGCATGTTAGTGACTATTAACGTTGAGACGTTTGCTTGTTTTGATAAGTGGCATACTCAATAAGAAAATATAGCACGAAGGAACGCAGAAAGATGTAAATAATGTAAATAGAGTAATAATTTTAATTTTTAAAATATTGATTTTTGCCTATTGAATATGATAACTAAGTGAATACAAATAAATGTGCTACATTCAACTACTTCCAAAGAAGTATACGATGCTAACCGCTACCCAGATGCTGCTGTTCCCCATCGGGCACGCCTCATATACGTCACTACCGTCGCTACCAGTTATATTTAGAAAACAAATCAAACTTTGTAATGTAAAAACTATGTGTATTTAATAATCAGTGCTATTTTTATCAAAAACATAATACGTTTACACTGCAAGTCACTACCCAGGTGCTGCCGTTCCCCATAGGGCACGCTACATATATGTAACTTCCGGCCATAAATACTGCCCATATGGAACTTCTGAGTGCATCCCTTGACTTTTTATGCCTAGAGGTAAGTTTTTTACAAAAACATTTTTTTGAAATTTTTAGCATGCAGGTAGTAGTTTTGCATATTACGTTTAGCAGTGGACGTGTTAAACTGTACTTACGTTGTATCAGACTTACCTTTAAAGATTGTTTTAAAGGGTTTACTCAAAACTAACTTAACGTTCCTTATAGGTTTTTTTAATACAGTAGAACTTCATTAGTGAAGTTGAGAGTTGATATTGGTTACTTAATAATATGTTCAATTTATATAATTTACAATAAAACCAATATATTTTAAATTATTAACTATATAATAGAATAGAAACTTCATGTATTGGATCCGCTCAAAGTATTACTGTGGTGAATATTTTAGAACTGTTAGATTGATTTAAGTGGGTGTCGATATGATAATGTTTCCGTTGGAATTAGCGCCATTAGATATAATGGATGTTTTGTGATAACAGTGATGGACGGTGTTGGTCGTGGATAGATGAACATTCAATCTATCGATGTATCGATGTTGTAATGTCTTTTCTTTACTCGATGTCGGGTGACAGGTGGTAGCGTTTTGGTTGTCAAGGGAGTTATTGTTTTATTAGTGTAAATGGTGATATGGCCTAAGTTATTTTATTGTGTGCCAATGATGTTAGGAGTGTATACGGCTCAAGATGAATTAAAGATGAATTTATCCCTACGCTATGTTAAATGTTGTGTCCTGTTAAATAATGTGACAGGATAGTTTATCACATGTAAGTTACATGCTAATGGATAGACTTTAAATACGTTAACTACATACAAGACTATGGCACTATCTATAATACAACCAAGACCATGATACACATACAAGTATATATATATTTGAAAAAGAAAGAAAGAAGGAAGATGGTACACTAAGTATCGGACAGGACTATGGTTGACTCACTCATTTATTTATTTATTTATTTCCATATACGGCATACGCCAATTTACAAGTGTGTCATACAACTCATCACCTAATGCATAAATAGAAAGGAATCAGTCTATTTAGTTTCAGACTTCAAGAATTCTCCATGCAACATGCAAATACATAGACTAGTGAAAGAGGATTTACAACCAAGCGAACTAATCAATCGATCAAGGTCTAACATCCAGTACAGCACCATTTACTAGCTATAATAAATATATATAATAAATACAAATCTAATGTACAACCAGTTCAATGATTCATACATGCATAGGGGAATTAGACAGCCATTTTATTCACTTATTGTCAGGTATTTGCTGTAGTAAATCAGAAGGAAATTAAATTATCATTTACTTAGTTCTAGAGGTAATTTAATGATTTTTGTATTGAATTCAAATCATGTTGTATTTATTATTTTTTACGTTATTGTCCTTCATAGTTTTATCCCTTTCGTCATTAAATAGTTATTACGTATACTCTATTTATCATTGTTATTGTCAAATTGTACAATTGTTTAGTATTATCATACAGCATTTGTTAATGCATTTCTGTGTCAACGTCATTATGTATGTACCCTCATTAGGGACCAATGTAATCCCCTTATCTACCCTTTAATAAAGATTGCTATACAAATAAAAGAAAAAAAGATTTAAAAAAGCTAAAGAAAAGGGCAGAAGGGGACCCCACATATTGTATTTTGGTTTATACAATTACGCATGTACGTCAATGTCTTGAGTTCACTCATTATTGTTCGAAACTGTAATATTGTGATTTTACGATATATATTTAATCTCCTATTTTTGTATTGAATTCAAATCATGTTGAGGCTGAAGTGTATCGAGCGTTGGGTCAGCACGCGAAGTCGAAGTGATATTTATAAAATAGTGTAATTGGCTCACTATGACATACATTAATTGATTAATGGTTGTATTACAGGTGAATGTGGAAACTTCCGTTAGGTTCCTATACAATACAACCAAGGTGGTACACTATTATTTAAGAATAGATTTTAAGTACATTAATATCACTTTTTTATTCATTTACGGCAAACGCCAATTTACAATGAATACAAACGAGATGGCATAGTTGTGGAAATATAGCTATAACTAAGCAATCATACTATATAACAGGTAACAACCATCAACAATTCATGCAATAGCAACTAGCAAAATAACAATCATACAAATTTCAAGCTAGCAATAACTGGCAACAAGCAATAAATATTCATTAAGCAATAAATGTTTAACAAGCAAACGTGTAAGAATAATAACTAGAAAGATATAGGAATAATTTGAACAACACTAACAAGCATGAAGATAATAAACTAGGAAAATACAGAATTAAGGTGAGGTACGTATAATTAGATCAAGTGATACTTAGAGTACCATGAAGGTGGTTTTCAGGTGACGACTGTATTAGATGTGCTTAGGACTTTTGTGTTATGAGTGAATCTGGCTTGTGGTCTGTACAGGGCTCATGTTTGTAGATTTTTTCGACGTTTTCGAATTGTACTAGGTCTTGGGAAGACTATATGGGATATGGGAGACCATGTGTGTTTGAGTGATTGTTGTAAGATGAGAAGTCTTAAGGTATAATCTAAGCTTCAAGGGAAAGGTTTGTAACTTTAGTAGTGGTAATATGGGGGGTTGAGGAAAATTTAAAAAAGGGATTGATTTAAATGGGACGACTAGCAGTAGGTGATATATGGGTAGCTAGGTATTTATGAAACATTCAAAATAAATTGAAATAGGTAGGCTAACAGTAGGTGTGAGAAAGATTGATTGTGAAGTAGGGTGGCAGCAGCCAATCGGAGCAAAGCGTTTGGATGCGCATGCGTCACCCGACGTTGCCGCCAGGGGCGCTGCGATCGGTCGGCATTGCCACCAGGGGCGCTGCGGTCGCGTCGGCGTTGCCGCCAGGGGCGCTGCGGTCGGCGTTGCCGCCAGGGGCGCTGCGATCGACGTTGCCGCCAGGGGCGCTACGGTCGCTCTTTGTTATAGTGTATATTAATTTTATATGGTATAAAGACAGCCATATTGGATGAGGGAATTTTGGGGAGGGAATTTTCCCACGGGGTGTGAGTTGGCGCGGGAGGGAAAAGACGCCATATTGGATCCGGTCGCCATCTTTTGTATTTCATGACGCCATATTGGACAAAAAAAGGGTATTTTATATAGTATAACAAGGAAAAAGTTAGGTTAGGAGTGTATTTTATATAGTATAACGTGGGAATTGGGGGGGTAATGTGTGGGTAATGTGTGGGAAATGTGGGTTATGTGTGGGAAATTGTGGGAAATGAGGGAAATGTGAGGGAAATGAGGGAAATGTTGTGGGGGAGGGGGTGGGGGGTTGGCAACACTGCGCCGCCATCTTGGATCCGGTCACGTGACCGCCGCCCTCTTGGAAAACCCAAAAAAAAAGTGAGCCTAGAACTGTCCTATTTATACTACTGATGTGCAAATCCATTAATATCAGAGTCTGTCATTGATTTCAATTATTTGATAGTAGTGATGTGCCAATGAATATGGAGTAAAATTGTAAAAGGTGCTCAAACTAGTTATTTGAAAAATAAACAACTTTTTAACATTATTTTACCTTCATATAAAGCTAAGATCAAATTTCTCCTAGTACAATTAAATATTTATGTTAAAGGAAAATTCATGATAGAAATTAGTCAGGTATTTATTATGAAATGTTAAATATATAATTTTATTTATCAGTAATATTTACAGAAAAAGTTCACCCATACTTAAGCACATCACAAAACATAGTGTAGATTATAGTCTAAACGTCTTCTTGTTCAGTTTTTCCCTAAAAAAATACAACATTTGGAAAGTAAATTTATATTGATATAATTATGTTTATATAATGTTTAGTAAATGGTTAAAATAGAGCCTTCAGTTCAAGATCAATCCGGCTATTGGCTATAATAATACTGTTAAATATAGGTAAATAGAAAATAACTATGTGATATCTTCATATAAAATGCTTTGCTTTCTGAAGGGGGTTGAAGTTTGGAATTTTGGACACATGTATTCCTGACACGTGCCCATCGAGAGACAATTTTTAGAGTTCGATGATACTTTTGTGGACGCTTTTCTCACGTGTATTGAATTCAAAGAGGATTTCAAAGATCATTTTACTTTAAGTTATTTGTATGATAACAATTTTAACATTATGATATTTATTTCGGATAGTAAGTCAATTATAAACTTCAGCTCTCTGTTTCTTTGTGAATACAATATTATATTTATATACGTTTAAATTTAAGTACTTTCACTAAAATAAATTAAGATGGGTGATTTGCAAGATGTTTTATAATAATGTTACATGTATGTATAATGAGTTTCAATAAATATTGAAAACAATTTGTTCAGCCAACTTAAATGTTGGTTGTTTGTGCCAAGTTCCAATTTGTTCTCTAGCTTGAGGTTTAAACATTATTTTATTGTGACAAAGTAAAGTATGTTAAACTGTTATATTTATCAAAATAAAAGTAAACTATTTTGAAAACAATTTATAACCTATATACAACTATTTATAAAATGGATATTTAAAAAATAAATATTGATTTTTCTTTATTTTTAACAAACACCTTAGACTAAAAATCATTTTTAACTCGTTTAAAAGGCTAATATTTTAATAACACAACAAATCCAAAGTAGGAAACAAAAGAACGTAACAGTCATTAAAATTAAAAGTGATCAGTTACTGAAAAACATTATCATATTCGTACTCTAGAGTAAAAAAAGAAATCCACGGTTTAAAAAGTCGATAAATGAGGCCTTGTTTTACCAGGTGAAGCTAGGACCAAGAAACCCTATCCAATACTTAGCGACCTACAGCGTAAATGTGACGTACGAACTACCTGTGACCACGCGGATGGACTGTGTGCTAGAAATTATCGTCTACCAGTCACACATAAAGAACTAGCCTGCTTGACATCGTTATCTAGAGATAACGTTGGAACCCTGATCCAGGCCTCTTGGAAAAGCGTGGAAAGGTTTTTTCTGTAATAGATGGGAGTGTGACTCAAAGAACCTCACCAGTCATCCATACAAGAACTAGCCTGCTTGACACCATTATCTTGCGATAACGTTGGAACCCTGATCCAGGCCTCTTGGAAAAGTGTAGACAGGCTTTTTCCTGTAATAGATGGGAGTGTGACTCAAAGAACCTCACCAGTCATCCATAAAAGAACTAGCTTGCAGGACGCCGTTATCTTGCGATAACGTTGGAACCCTGATCCAGGCCTCTTGGAAAAGTGTAGACAGGCTTTTTCCTGTAATAGATGGGAGTGTGACTCAAAGAACCTCACCAGTCATCCATACAAGAACTAGCCTGCTTGACACCATTATCTTGCGATAACGTTGGAACCCTGATCCAGGCCTCTTGGAAAAGTGTAGACAGGTTTTTTCCTGTAATAGATGGGAGTGTGACTCAAAGAACCTCACCAGTCATCCATACAAGAACTAGCTTGCAGGACGCCGTTATCTTGCGATAACGTTGGAACCCTGATCATGGTGAATTGGCAAAACGTAGACAGGTTTTTTTCTGTAATAGATGGGAGTGTGACTCAAAGAACCTCACCAGTCATCCATACAAGAACTAGCTTGCAGGACGCCGTTATCTTGCGATAACGTTGGAACCCTGATCATGGTGAATTGGCAAAACGTAGACAGGTTTTTTTCTGTAATAGATGGGAGTGTGACTCAAAGAACCTCACCAGTCATCCATACAAGAACTAGCTTGCAGGACGCCGTTATCTTGCGATAACGTTGGAACCCTGATCATGGTGAATTGGCAAAACGTAGACAGGTTTTTTTCTGTAATAGATGGGAGTGTGACTCAAAGAACCTCACCAGTCATCCATACAAGAACTAGCTTGCAGGACGCCGTTATCTTGCGATAACGTTGGAACTCTGATCATGGTGAATTGGAAAAGCGTAGACAGGTTTTTTTATGTGATAGATGGGAGTGTGACTCAAAGAACCTCACCAGTCATCCATACAAGAACTAGCTTGCAAGACGCCGTTATCTTGCGATAACGTTGGAACCCTGATCATGGTGAACTGGCAAAGCATAGACATGTTGTTTTCTGTAATAGATGGGAGTGTGACTCAAAGAACCTCACTAGTCACCCATTCAAGTTCTAGCTTGCTTGACGCCGTTATTTTGCGTTAACGTTGGAACCCTGATCAAGGCCACTTGACAAAGCGTAGATGGGGTTTTTTTTTTTAATAGATGGGAGTGTGACTCAAAGAACCTCACCAGTCATCTATACAAGAACTAGCTTGCTTGACTCCATTATCTTGTGATAACGTTGGAACCCTGATCCAGGCCTCTTGGAAAAGCGTGGACAGGTTTTTTTCTGTAATAGATGGGAGTGTGACTCAAAGAACCTCACCATTTAGTATGTTGGTATAACTATATTGATTTTTTTTAATCTAATAAAGTTCAGCAAACCGTAAAAAATTAAAATAATATACTCACAGTCAAAAAAAAAAAAAAAAAAAAAAAAAAAAAAAACAACCTAATTAAGTCTTGTAGATCGGAAAATGTATGTTTCATAAATCTTCCTAAATACAGAAATAACCATTGATAACATATAGTTCGTTAAGACGTGAACATTAAACTAAATTGGACATTTAATTTCCTTTATTTTTTAATCGTCTTGTTAAAAATACATTAAAGACATTATTACAGTAACCGTTCTGGCATATAAGTTCGTATTTCCTTAATTGTAAAAGAAGAAAGGGTGGTTTTGGTAAAATACATGTATAAAAAACAAAAGACATAGTAGATCTCTTAGAGTGTGAAAACAAGAATCGATTTGTTAAGTTCTGTTTGCATGAATAATGGAAGGAGAGTGCCTGACAAGACGTAGATGGATGGTTGGTAGACTGATCAGCTCTGCTGTTGCTGTCGGGGGAAATCATCTGTATGTACAGCATAATTATTTGGGAATTGCTATTTCAACAAAAAATAAGCCGTCAGCATTTCAGTTCATAAATTAATGTTTATTACAATGAGCATAAACATAATATTTATATTATTGTAAGCTTGCAGAGCAAGTAAATTATTTTTTGTTTGTGTGAAAAAAAAAATTATTAATTATCAAAATACGTAAAATAGAAGATATGATATTATAAATACATATCATTTACTAGGCAATATTAACCATTGAATGATACTTATTTATATACATTTTTAGCTCAATATAATAGTTCAATCACAGAGATGAAGAGGGTTACCACTGTAGTACGTCTGTACATGAGTTTTCTGTACGGAATACGTTTATTTTATATAGAATAATTTATTTGCTCTCATGGTCGGTGTGGTGGCTCAGTGGTTAAGACTTCGGACTGCACATTGCAAGCTCCAAGGTTCGAGATCCCAACTGAGCTAACGTCCAAAGGTTGAATAGAGTTCACGGACAGGTGTGTAGGCTCATGTGAATGGCAAGAGGTATAAGAAACAAGAATATTACCTATAATTATTTTAAATAATAGTGTAATCAAGACCATATTTAGACACATACAACATCACACTGAACATATAAATACAAATTCACTTGAACACATAATTAAGTTCCTGTTGTATAGCTGATAGTAACTAATAACAAGAAAGATTGCTAGATTGAACTATTCTCTGTTATTTAAAACTCTACCTTATGCGTTAATTCAAAATAATATCTGTTTCGTATTGTATTTTACTTTATGTTACAACTTTACTAATGGTTAACAATTTGTAATTAATAAACATTATCTCTATCAGTTTAATGTTACAGGAAATGTTTTTAAATATTATCATTGTAAATATATAAAAATATTCCTAAGTAAAATAGCTTGTTGAATGTATTTTTATAAAATATTTGTAATAATATAACAATAATAAGTAAGGTAACAATAACAAGTAATAATATAGGTGGCTTTCTTTCCTACCCTCGTACAATCAACTGAACCTACTAGAACCTACCGAGGGTGGATGTAAAGGCACCGGACACAGGAGGACGCAGACAATCAACAGTTACGACTGTAATATATTTTATTCAAGGAAAAATATAAATGTGTAAAATTTAAGTAAAAATCCGGCTGATGCCCGTTTTACAGTGAAAAATATATTTCAGGCTTATTTCACAAAAGTAAAATATACAAAAGTGTATAACAATAATAAATTAATAATTAACATTGAACATAATACAAGAATAAATAAACATACATAAACAACAACAAAAATATAACACTTAACAATTTAAATAATTATATGAATAACCCTAAAATAATAAAACCATAATTTATATTTATAAAAAACAGAAAATACATCCGAGGCCCCGGGAACAATAAAATACGAGTTTTGGCAAATGTTCCAAAGTTACAAATGATTATACAAAAAAAACTCCAGTACAGAACTTCATTACGTCACATAGTGGCAAACTATCTCTGACAGGACCGAAATGGGCCAAGGCATACAAAAAAAGAATGCTGGAGGTCACCTGCATGTAGACGTCTTCTGTCTTCTGCCTGGAGATATAGTCAAAGCCCATAAAGGGCCCTTTGTGCCAACTTATCGACCTAACCATAAGGACCAGGTCGGCCCTTATGGTCAGGACATTTGTACCACATTTGAAGCATGATTTCTGTCGGACCCAACCTAACGGCGGGCGGGTCGGGTGAACCATCCGACCACCGACCGCCCCACTTCCTATCCCGACTAGTTGGTACATGTGTAGCGCTGTCGTTCCAACTTCCCCGACCAAACAATAGAGTTTTACTTTGAAAGTGATTTATTTACTACTCTCTATGACAATGTCTTGTGCTAACCAAACAAAAAAAGTTGTGATAGTATAGTTAATTGAGTTGTGGAAGAAATTCCAATGTTTGTGGGATCTAGAAGATAAAAATTACTCTAACCGGAACCGAAGTAATTAGTGCTACAAGGCATGATAAGATATTTATTAAAAATGGATTCCTGAGCCTACACTGTGTATAAATAAAAAGAAACTTGAAATTATGGAAAACCCTTGTTCTAGACAATTATGATGGTTTGGTCGGCCCTTGTGGTCGGAGCGTGTGTAGGGAAAGCCCCGACACGACAGCTAGGGCCGACTTGTCGAGTAGGGACGACTGTGTCGGCCATGTGTAAGCCACTTAAGTTCTCCACTGCACCCCAGGAAACATCATAGTGGAATGCAATGCAGGTGACCATTCGTCTCACTCAGGAACCCTGGAGCTGGAAGCCAATTAGATGATTAGCCTGATTTATCTATTACAGACGGCCATGAATAAGAATAAGAACGAAAACGGTGAGAGAATGACAGGGAAAAACGGAACGAAACACGCAAGGTCACACAAACGAAAACCTACATAGAGGAAGGAGAGGTTATCCCAGAGACGACGAAACTGTGCAACGGCACATTACTTACCTGGTAACTAAAATAACTGGTAAACAATATCAGTTAAACAACTAATGAACAAATAAATGTATAGCTATTTTAATATTATTCTAATTATAATAATAAATATAATTAAAGTAGTCGCGGAAGTAGCTACGTGTCCTTCTATCCTGAAATGAATAAGTAACTTTGCAATTCCACTTTGAAAATGCATAGAGCATTATCATAGGCTAAATATTTAAAATGTATTCAAAAAATTTTATTTAAAACGTAAAAAAATGTTCTGTAAACACTAGCAAAATAGCTAAGGAGATACTTGTAAATAAGTTTACTCTAAATGAATTATTATTTTGGCATAGATTACTATAATCCAAAATAAATAATATTCTTACTCATTTATCATAATTTCAAAGGGATCGTTTAGTTACATTATATTACGTTTACTATATTTATAATATATATAAAACAAAATATTATCCATTGAATATATTACTTTAGTTGATAAAAACAACTTATGTAAATATTGAACAAATTCTTTTATAAACTAATGTTATTATTTAAATATTATCTCTCCCACAGTACAAATCTAATACAATATGTTACTCGGAATTCATCGTTAGATATCATATCCTAAAGGTGTATTTGCTTCAGAGAAATACAACATTATTGTATTATGAAATACAGAGAGGGAGTATATTACGTATTGCCAAACCCGAAATGATCAGAAACGTGGGGCGGATCCCAAGTGTTCCGTGACCAGCATCCATTCTCGCAGTTTATGTTACATATAACTCCTTTTACACATTCTTTACATAACTTATATTATTGTGATTGCCTTAAGGTAATAGCTTATGAATTATTTATACCTACGAATTATACTTGCTTCTTTTTTATTTTGAGTCATAAACATCATAATATTCAAATTAAAGTGTATCAAAATTAAATAACTATATTTTACAGTTTGCAATAATTTACAACATCCCTCACTATATACGTCACATACATATTTCAATACCTATTCTAAATATCATAGCACACTCTGGACTGAAAAAAGTTGAGTTTGGAGTGGTTCATTATGGTGGTCAATCAGCTGGAAAAAATATGGAGGAGTAAATATAAAACTAATTTATATTTTTCCATAACTTTTCGAAATATATAAACATATTTCTATAAACATAGTTACTTTTAAACATAAAAAGTACTTACATCATAACAACATTACATAATTATATAATCACACTCAAAATTTAGTACTCATAAATTTGGCATTTCGTATTACTACAAATGCCGATATTTATACGTCAAGAGATTTACAACATTCAATATTTTACTGTCTAAATTGAAACATTTAAGATTGAAGTACATGCTTTTGGAACCGAACTTATTTTTTCTAAATATTTAACTTAATTTCTCTATTTAAATGCTAAAACATACCTAGAAAATTTAATGCTTTAATATATGAGTAATATATATGCATAGAGTGGCATATTAAGAAAATAAACAATTAAACTTAAGAACATTTTCAACTGAAGTCAAAGCAGTGAGAACTTAGTGTTCTGGGTTCACTCAATTCCCAGCACGTCTGGGTTTGAGATGTCCTGAGATATCGTAATATCGTCCAAGAACTATTTCACTGTGTCAATTGAGGTCATAAAATTGAGGTTACTAAATAGTTTTGGTCAAGCAACCTAAGTCTTGAGAAATTAATATAGTTTATAAATGAACAATAACAGCTAACTGGAAGGGAACAACTATCTTTGTGACAGGGTGTATCAAACTCTGTTTTATTTAACAAATGTCTCCCTCTATTGTAAGTGCGCGGTCGTATTGTCCCCATATAACTGGAAATGGCTCTCTAAGGAATTCACCCCCTAACTTAAGGAACGGAGAGTAATTGCATTGAGATCTATAGACCTACTGTCTTACGACTGAGAATGTCTGTGGAATATACGATAGTGTTAAATTATAAATTATGACTCTAATATTTGTTAAGTAACTGTGATTACAAACGCAACGTAGTTCTTGAATTAGATATTTGTAAAGGGGTTGTTGTAATTTCTATAACTATTACAATCACCCGAGTTATAACTTAAGATCCGAGTTTATTTGAGCATGTGTGGCTATCATATCATATAATATCATGAATTGAGTTGGGATTCCTCAATCCACTAAGGAATCAAACTCATGACCTCTACTTACGGAGGTGAGTAGTGAAGTTCTCGGCAATTTTATTGTTTGATATCAAACATTAAATTCATCAGTTTCAAGGATCACAAAATTTAAGCTAAAAATAATTATGCAGTATCTCGATTTCATAATATCAAGATAAAGTAATAAATTTATTAGAATATAATTTACAAAGGTATAACGTTTTGAATAAAAGAATAAATCAATAACATTGCATATTGTTAAAATAAGATTTATAATATTCAAAAAAATATACAATATTTTAACAGGAAATAAGAACTATTTTAGAACGTAACTTTTTTGTTATTTATACACGCGGTTATTTTAATTTTATACAATTCAATTAATACAATTCTTTATTTATTTTTATTTTATATTAAATCCTGTAAATGGTACAGTAATAAACTTTTTGAAAAAATATTTTGTTGATAATTAAGTAGTACGAATTTAAAATATCTGTCAGTAGAGTGAAGGAAAGGTATGATATAAATCAATCAGATCCTGGCCACGAAACACTTATAACTCTTTCCACGTTTCTGATCATGTGGGTCTTGGAAATTTGTAATTTACTCCATCTCTTTGATTCATGAAGAGGTTGTTACTTTGTATCTTTGTTTTCCCCAATTCACTAAGTCAATAATTTACAGAACAAAATGTCAGTATTGTTAGGAAATACTGTAAATAAAATAATTTGTTTTGCAGTCAAACCCAAATTAACAGAAAGGGTTAACTATGGATACTCTGTTATGAAACTTTGACCTAACCTAACTTTTATCTATTGTGGTAATCATTGAGATATCTTTTTGGTTTTGAGAAAAAACTACTTGAATGTTGAAAAAGTAAACTTTTGGTAAGATAAAAAAAGTCAAATAACAGGTAAATTTATTAATAAAACGTATCACTAAATTTTTTTTAATTTAAATGAGAAAACTAAAATATAAAGCCCTTCAAATATTATATGATTTTTACTAGCTTAGTCAACATACACAAAACTAAATACTTCGATTTTCTGGGATTATTGTATACTAAATAAGTAGTGTTAAAAATATACATAAGTTACTAAGTAAAATTATAAACAAGCAAATAAAAAAAATAATATTTTTCTAAATTACTTTCCACTATTGTAGAAACCTGAAAATTTTGAAGGATAGATTTTATAAGTTACTATACAATAAAAATATTAAAAAATTAATTTAGTTTAAACTGCAATGATATTTACTTTAAAAAATGATTTTTTAATTAGCATAATACGTGTTGGTACATATAAAGTACAAGTGAATGTCACACATCACAAATATATTACAATATAAGCACAAAATGCACAAATATATTACAATACAAGAATGCATAAATATTATGGTGATCGATTTCGGTAAACCACGCTCACCTTCCTCAGACAAGAGGGATTCACAAAAGAAAATTTGTGCACAATAATATTTGTGCATTTTGTACTTGTATTGAAATCTATTTGTGCATTTTGTGCTTATATTGTAATGTATTTGTATTATGTGACGTTTACTTGTACTTAACAAAAATTATTTCATCAGTTATATGGATAAATTAAAAGGATTGATTAAACATAAATATACAATGTATCACC
>JAQJVL010001784.1:0-145715 GCA_035578905.1 Stictocephala bisonia
GAAAAACTCTGTTGTTATTTTCTTTCTGGAAGGTTGTTAAATAATTTTACTGCCATATAATATGGGCCTTTTTCAACTAATGCCAATCTGTGTTTTGGGTACCGCAGGTTCTCTTTTTTCCTAGTAGCATGAGTATGAATAGTCCTAGCATTTTCAAAGTACTGAGGGTGCTGCTTAAAAAATTTTAATAATTCATAAATGTACAATGCTGGTAAGGTTAGTAGGTTATTTGTTTTAAAAATTGGTCTACAAGAGTCTCTGTATTTAATTTTAAAAATAGTACGGATAGCTTGTTTTTGTAATTTAAAATTTTTTTTCTAAATCAGATGTAGCTCCCCATAGAATAATACTGTATCTAATAATTAATTGATAAAAAATAACCGTGATACACCTGTAGGCCTATGCGTGTGTCAGTAATACTTGCTACTACTCTAATAGCAAACAGGGATTTACTGAGCTTTTTTTGCATATCTGATATTTGTTCCTGCCATTTTAAATTGTATTGTAGTGTGAAGCCTAAAAAATTAACACTATTTGAGTTTAAAGCCACCTCGTTGTTAGGCATGTCAAACTCTACCTCTTCTGATACTTTTGGATTAAAATTTAAAATTTTTGTTTTAGAACAATTCAAACTGAGACCATTTTGTGTCAGCCAATTAGAAATTTCACGAAGTACGTTTTCAGCTTTCAATTTTGTTTTTAATTTTGATTGTTCCTTGATAAAAGCTGTTGTATCATCTGCAAACAGATAGTGGTGTATTTATATTAAGGGACATATCGTTAATGTACAGCAAAAACAAAAGTGGGCTCAAGATAGAACCCTGCGGTACCCCACATTTCACCTCCTTCCATCTTGAGAATGTAGGAATATTATCATCACCCATTATCTTAACTCTTTGAAACCTCTGCCCTAAATACGTATCAAAAAACTTAATTGAAACTTCTTTAAACCCATAAGACTCCAATTAAACAGGCAATAATTCGTGGTTAACACTGTCAAAAGCCTTAGACAAATCACAGAAAATCCCACACATAGGCTGTGATTCATCCAAGGCCTCCAACAGTTCCCCAACCAGCTCAAACACTGCCATCTGGGTGGATCTTCCCTGCCTGAAACCAAACTGTTTTTCATTTAGAATTTTGTTTTCTTCTAAGTATTGAATTACTTGATTGAATATAACTTTTTCTATTATTTTTGAAAATGATGGTAGCAGAGCCACTGGACGGTAGTTATCTAAAACCTTTCGATCTCTTTTTTTTGAATATTGGAGAAATAGTTGAAAACTTTAATTTGTTTGGAAAGAAACCTGTGGTTAATGTTGAATTTACAATGTGTGTTAAAGGATATATGATTTGAGTACTGATTTTCTTAATTATTGAGATAGGAATTTCGTCCCACCCAGATGACTGCTTGTTTTTTAGATTTGTTATTACTATAAGTTTCTTGATTAGCATGTTACGTGTTGGTATATATCATATAACTTAACATGTACGTCTCACAACACTATAATGACTAGATGATGAGTCAAATATTTATATGGTGATCGATTTCGTCCATCTATGTGGACATCTTCGGACCGACTGAAGCTTGATTAAGATTGTGGGCTGTTATTGATTACCCACAATGCATTTCATCTATCCCATGATTCTATCGCACCAAGATGGCGGTCGTCTTCCAGCTGATTGTTTGCTGTCGTCTGCAATGTTATAATTTATTTTTCAATTTAATTGTACTAGAATAAACTGTTTCTGATTCAAAATTAACTTGTTCATTGATCATTCTTTGTTGATTTTCAAGTTTTGCTTCGTATATAAATAAATCTTCCCATGCTGACATATTTCTTCCTTTCTTACAAAATTTTAATATTTTCATATTTTTATTTATTTTTTCTATTGTGTGATCATTGTCAATTAAGTGTTTGGCTAAATTGGATATTTCTGGTTTGTTATTTTTCCATGCTGATGTGTGGTTCTTAAATCTTTGGTTGAAGTTTATTGTTTGGCCTATGTAAAATTGTTCACAATCATCGCAATTTATCTTGTAAATTCCAGATTTTTCAAATGTGTCCTCATTTTCTATCTTCACATTTAAATTTTTACTTAAGTTGTTATTTGTCTTGAAGGCTACTTTTGCATATTTCCGTAAACTATTTGCTATTTTTTGACTTTCTGATCCAGTAAAGTTAAATGTAACATATTTATCTGCTATCTTGTTGTGTTCAGATTGTAAAGTTGTGATTCCTTTTAATCTTTCTTGTTGTTTGATTTTTCTCTTAATCCTATAGGCAATATCATCAATTATAGTACGGTTGTATCCGTTGGATTGAGCAATTTGTTTGATGAGATTTATTTCAGCCTTTCTATCCTTATTACTTAGTGGTATTTTAAATGCTCTGTACAACATTGATCTAAAACTGGCTGTCTTCTGTGAAATTGGATGGTTTGATCTATTGGCTATAACCGTGTCCGTTTGAGTTGGTTTTCTTAATATTTTGTATTTAATACGATCCCCCAATCTTGTGATATTCAAATCTAGATAGTTGATTGATTTTTCGTTTTCATATTCCGCTGTAAACTTAAGTTTCCTGTGATGTGAGTTGAAAATTTGTTGCATACTTTCCATTTTTTTGGTTTTCTTTTCATTAAATACAACAAAAATGTCGTCCACATATCTTATATAACATAAAATATCGTGATCTTTTTTTAACTTTTGGATAATTGCCTCTTCATGGTGTTGTAAGAAAACTTCAGATATTATTGAAGATAACGGGCTCCCCATTGCTAACCCATCAGGCTGTTTGTAGAATTTGTTGTTGAACCTAAAATAACTTTTACTCAGTATTTCTTTCAATAATTGAACTGTTTGGTTGATATAAGTCTTATCTAATCCATTTTTCTTTATAATATCTTCAACTAAATCAATAACTTCACTCGTTGGAATGTTGGTATACATGTTGCTGATGTCAAATGATATTAACCTACTATTTTCTGTCAATTTGATATTTTTCATCTTTTCTACGAACTCGTAGCTATTTTTTACAATGTGGTTGTTATCTAATTTCAATTCTGATGTTAGGTTTTTTGAGATGATCTTAGATATATTATATGTTGGCGCAGTTTTGAAGTTTATCAACGGTCTTATTGGTACATTTTCCTTGTGTATTTTTGGAATTCCTTTCATTATTGGAGCTTTCGGATTGGACACTAGTGCTCTAGATTTTATTTCGTCTGGTACAATTATTTTACATCTGTTGATAAGTTGATATAATTGTTTTTTATATTTCTCTGTAGGATCTTTTTGTAATAATGTAAAATTATTTTCTTTGATAAATTTCTCCGTCTTTTCTATGTACTCTTCTTTTTTCATTATTACTATTGCATTACTCTTATCAGCTTTTGTAGTTATCAGGTTATTTTCTATTAATTTGTCCTTAATCTGTTTACATTTTGATGCTTCTTGCCTTCCTTGGTTACTAAATTTTATGTTCTGTATTTTGCCTAAATTTTTACATACTTGGTGTCTAACTTCATGCTGCTCATCATATTTAAACGATTTTATGTTGGTTTCGATATCTGTAGCTCTTGTATCTATTTTAGTATTAGCCTTGGTGGGAAAGTTATGTTTGTAGCCTAATTTCATTATATTCATTTGACCTTCGTCAAATTCTGTGTTTGTAAGGTTGATCACTCTATTTTGAAATTTGTGCTGGCCTAAATTTCTTTCTTCTTCATCTCCTGTAAACTTGTTCTGGTTGTGTTTTTTAACGAGATTATCTAATTTTTTGTTAACTTTGTCGTATTTCCGTGGTAATATTTCATCTAAGTCATCTTGAATTAAGTTTACTAATAAATCATACGCTGCATTACCGTTTTCTTTCTGTAATTTCATGCGTAATTTATAGGCTTGTAGAGATAGTTCATCTTTTTCACAATATAGTTGCCTGATCATATTTCTAATGAAAATCTTCTCTGCTTCCTTTTTTGTTTTTATAGCCGCTAAATTATTGCAGTTTATTTTCAGCTTGGCGTAATTTGGTGTAATATTATGTCTTAAACATTCTTTGTTAAAGTAAATAAATATCTGCTAAGGTGGTGTGTATATCAGCCCACAATCCTAATCAAGCTTCAGTCGGTCCGAAGATGTCCACATAGATGGACGAAATCGATCACCATATAAATATTTGACTCATCATCTAGTCATTATAGTGTTGTGAGACGTACATGTTAAGTTATATGATTTGTTATTACATCAGTGATATATTTACATGTGACTGGTATAAATTTGAAATTCAAAATTTTTGAACTTATTAAGTTTAGACTACCTTGAGCACTTGTTACTATAGTTTTTCCTGGAGTGGACCAACCAATCCTACTGAAGTAGTGATTGAATATTGTTGCTATTTTATTCTTGTCCCTAACTAGAGTGTCATTATCAACTGTTACTTCATTACATTTACAGCCACCATCTGAAAATCCAACTTCTTTTTTAACCACTTGCCAAGTGGTCTTAGCAACGTTTCCTGAAGTTTTTAATTTAGAAGAAATAAACAACTTTTTGCTGCCATGATAGTTTTTTTGTAAGAATTTTTATAGTTTTTGAAATAAATATGGAATTTTGGGTCAACAGTTAGTTTTGATTTTCTGTAAAGCTCTCTTTTGTTTGTACAAGATATTCTTAATCCTTTTGTTATCTATTGAGTTTTTGTTTTGATGTTATTAGAGTTAAATGTTTTTAGAGGAAAACTCCGCAAAAACAAGGTATAGAATATAGAGAAAAAACTAATATAAGCTTCGTCACTGCCCGTGCAATACCACCATACGTCTTTGAGAGGGCGGACTGGTCAATTCCACCGTACAAGATTTGATACAATCTCTTTACATTTTTTAGGCCTGTGTAAGTTGTAATGTAAGTGTAAGAGGCAAGAACGAATCCTTTCTCTATAAAACCAATGAATACATCTACAAGAAGCGAAAAGCCAATGTTAAAAAGGCAGTCTACTTTTTTCTAATTTTGCTATCTTTGCGTGGCTGCCGATAGGTTAAGCTTGTTGGGCGACAGCTGAGAGTGAGAGGGAAGATTGCAACTTTCTATGAGAATGAGAGAGAAAGCAAACCAGCACTGCGTATTGGCAGCCGCGCTAAGATCTTTTCGTCTGCTACAGGAAGTTTTGACTATTTCCCTATCTCTTTTCGCTTCTTGTGTAAAAATAGCACTGACCACGATCAGCCCCAAGAGGACGGCTTTTTGATTCGCCTGGGACTACTCGTCTCTCCTCATTGTACCGGAAATATACTTTCGGCCTGCGTCAGTAAGAAGGTATCACTACTTCCACCAGTGACTTGGCGGTTTGGGAAACTACCACCTTACAGATATTGATAAAATGTAATAGATATTGACTACGCTCCATACATCAATACATTACTCTGATTACGATACAATCAGCAAAATACATACTTTCTCGAGAAGTAATAAGTAGGCCTGGCAACCATCCTGAAGGAGGGTCCAGACCCCCTGGCTACGTCCCTGAATCCCAGGAGGGTTTAAGGAGTTAAGGAACTCTGCAGAATAGTGAATTGCATCTCCTAACTCAACAAAAGAGTCAACAAATTGATAAATCACCATTTCAGTAGGAAGTTGGTTCAATAACAAATCATTAATACTTGCTGCTGTGTCGTTTTTCGGTGTGAGGACCGCTCTTTCTTTAAGCCACGTCAGATTTTCCGTGTTTACAATGTTTAAGTTGGGATACATTTTATCACATTAACTGTTCAAATCTTTGACAGTTGTTCATAGGTTATTTGGAATGCTTACCAACCCATATTCTTCATGTAGATTCCCATCTCGTATTTGAAGAAGTAAAATGGCAAACTCCTCTGCACCTAGATCACCTTTCAGTTACACCCTCATGTTAAATCGCAAGGATAGCACTTCAATCTTAGGTCATAAGTAGGATGACTTAAGGCAGGCCTTTACCTCATCAGCACGTGTTCCACGAGATGTCCCTGTGATCCAGTGATCCAGTGATAGTGTCTGCGTGAAGTCCCCGGTCTTAAGACAGTCATCCCGCCCATTAGGCGTTTACTACTCCTGATGTCCTGGAGAGTGCTGTCAAATTTGTCTCCTAATTAAAAAAACTAAGTTTAGAGCTAACACCTAGCCTAGTTAAAGTGCACATGTTCATAAAACAAGTCATTTGGAATGTGTCTGTGTGATTTTTTCTCTATCAAAAACAATAGGGCATATTAACTCCACTGTTAGGTCCCAGGGTTTAGGTAGCATCACATATATCTAAATGATCATTGTTAACATGTTACAAACACTCAAATAATGGCTATCCTGAACATTGAGGCCTGTTTCGTGATAAACTGTACGTGTATGGGTGGGTGGGTGGGTCAATACCACTGTACGTGTACGTGTACGGGTGGGTCAATACCATTGTATGTGTACAGGTGGGCGGGTGGGTCAATACCACTGTACGTGTATGGATGGGCGGGTGGGTCGATACCACTGTACGTGAACGGGAGGGCGGATGGGTCAATACCACTGTACGTGTACGTGTACGGGTGGGTCAATACCATTGTACGTGTACAGGTGGGCGGGTGGGTCAATACCAGTGTACGTGTATGGATGGGCGGGTGGGTCAATACCACTGTACGTGAACGGGAGGGCGGGTGGTTCAATACCACTGTACGTGTATGGGTGGGTGGGTGGGTCAATACCACTGTACGTGTACGGGTGGGTCAATACCACTGTACGTGTACGGGTGGGTCAATACCACTGCACGTATACGGGTGGGCGGGTGGATCATTACCACTGCGCATGTATGGGTGGGCGGGTGGGTCAATGCCATTGTACGTGTGTGGGTGGGCGGGTGGGTTAATATCACTGTACGTGTATGGGTGGGCGTTGGGTCATTGCCACTTACGTGTAGGGTTGGGCGGGTAGGTCAATACCACTGTACGTGTATGGGTGGGTGGGAGGGTCAATGCCATTGTACGTGTGTAAGTGGGTGGGAGGGTCAATGCCATTGTACGTGTGTGGGTGGGCGGGTGGGTTAATGCCACTGTACGTGGACGGGTGGGTCAATACCACTGTGGAGGGACTCAATGTACCCATACACGTACAAAGGTATTGACCCACCGGCCCACCCATACACGTACAGTGGTATTGATCATTTATTATAACAAAATTAGCTATCCAAGTTCGGACCATTTTTCCATAAAATAGTTGAAAATAATTCTTTTTAAAATGCCAAAAAAAGAATTATTGAAAGACAAAAAACACTAGTAGAGAAGAATATTTTATTAATGACTTAAATTTGTAAGTATAAGAATTCTCGACATAATGTAGTCAGGCACCGGAAGGAAGAAGAGGTGACACAACAGGTGAGTACCATGACGGCAGGCAGTAGGACACAAACATGAGCTCACATGTAATTAATAGGATATGATAAAAATAATTAATTTATGCGAGACAATTTCCTTTACAACTCCAGATCTGTAATGTAACTTGAATACCGAATTGAGAATTTATGTTAACATTCAAGAGTTTAAACAAACATTTAAAATAACAATTACAATAGGCCTACTTAAACCTGGCAAATTTTATGTTAATAGTTGGTGCTGATATACCAAGTAATAAATGTTATAGTAAATACTTATTTGTCCGTTAATTTTTTTCTTGCAGTTGAGTCTGATCAATTACGATACTCTATTTATAAATAATATCTATATATAATAATACTATAATTATATTATTATATAAATAATACTATTTATATTTTAATATAATTATAATATCTTTATTAATTACCATTTATCCAAAAGCTGCATTAATTAATTGTAAAACTGAAATTGTAATGTACATTAAGAATGCTGATATACAGTCCTAAAATACTGAATTCATAGGCTATATATAACGCTGATTTGTAAAAACATACAGTAGTAATAAACATTTTTATATAATGCTGATATATGAACATACGGTAGTGATATACATATGCGTAATATTGATGAATAGACCTACGGTAGTGTTGAACATACCAGTATCTGTAATGCTAATATACATACAAACAGTAGTGATGTACGTACGTATATGAAATGTTAATACATAGCCTTTCACTATTGATGTACATATTCGTAATATTGATAAATAGACCTACGGTAGTGTTGAACGTATCAGTATCTGTAATGCTGATATACAATCATACAGTAGTGATGTACGTACGTATATGAAATGCTGATACATAGCCTTTCTCTATTGATGTACATATTCGTAATGTTGATAAATAGATCTACGGTAGTGTTGAACGTATCTGTATCTGTAATGCTGATATACATACATACAGTAGGGATGTACATAGCCTTTCTCTATTGATGTACATATTCGTAATGTTGATAAATAGATCTACGGTAGTGTTGAACGTATCAGTATCTGTAATGCTGATATACGAACATACAGTAGTGATGTAAGTACTTATATGAAATGCTGATACATACCCTTTCTCTATTGATGTACATATGCGTAATATTGATGAATAGACCTACGGTAGTGTTGAACATACCAGTATCTGTAATGCTGATATACATACATACAGTAGTGATGTAAGTACGTATATGAAATGCTGATACATAGCCTTTCACTATTGATGTACATTTTCGTAATTTTGACAAATAGACCTACGGTAGTGTTGAACGTATCAGTATCTGTAATGCTAATTTACGAACGTACAGTAGTGATGTACGTACGTATATGAAATGCTGATACATAGCCTTTCACTATTGATGTACATATTCGTAATGTTGATAAATAGACCTACGGTAATGTTGAGCGTATCAGTATCTGTAATGCTAATATACGAACATACAGTAGTGATGTACGTACGTATATGAAATGCTGATACATAGCCTTTCACTATTGATGTACATATTCGTAATGTTGATAAATAGACCTATGGTAGTGTTGAACGTATCAGTATCTGTAATGCTAATATACGAACATACAGTAGTGATGTACGTACGTATATGAAATGCTGATACATATCCTTTTCCTATTGATGTACATATTCGTAATGTTGATAAATAGACCTACGGTAATGTTGAGCGTATATGAAATGCTGATACATAACCTTTCACTATTGATGTACATAATTGTAATATTGATAAATATACCTATGGTAGATTTGAACGTATCAGTATCTGTAATGCTAGTATACGAACATACAGTAGTGATGTACGTACGTATATGAAATGCTGAAATGCTGATACATAGCCTTTCACTATTGATGTAGGCCTACATATTCTAATGTTGATAAATAGACCTACGGTAGTTTTGAACGTATCAGAATCTGTAATGCTGATATACGTTTATATTAGTGATGTACGTACGTATATTAAATGCTGATAAATAGCCTTTCACTATTGATATACATATTCGTAATATTGATAAATAGACCTACGGTAGTGTTTAACGAATCAGTATCTGTAATGCTGATATACGAACATACAGTAGTGATGTACGTACGTATATGAAATGCTGATACATAGCCTTTCACTATTGATGTACATATTCGTAATGTTGATAAATAGACCTACGGTAGTGTTGAACGTATCAGTATCTGTAATGCTAATATACGAACATACAGTAGTGATGTACGTACGTATATGAAATGCTGATACATAGCCTTTCACTATTGATATACATATTCGTAATGTTGATAAATAGACCTACGGTAATGTTGAACGTATCAGTATCTGTAATGCTAATATACGAACATACAGTAGTGATGTACGTACGTATATGAAATGCTGATACTTAACCTTTCACTATTGATGTACATAATTTAATATTGATAAATAGACCTATGGTAGATTTGAACGTATCAGTATCTGTAATGCTAATATACGAACATACTGTGCAGTAGTGATGTACGTACGTATATGAAATGCTGATACATAGCCTTTCACTAGTGATGTAGGCCTACATATTCGTCGATAAATAGACCTACGGTAGTGTTGAACGTATCAGTATCCGTAATGCTGATATACGAACATACAGTAGTGATGTAAGTACGTATATGAAATGCTGATACATACCCTTTCTCTATTGATGTACATATTCGTAATGTTGATAAATAGACCTACGGTAGAGTTGAACGTATCAGTATATGTAGTGCTGATATAAGAACATAAAGTATTGATATACGTACGTATATGAAATGCTGATACATAGCCTTTCACTAGTGATGTAGGCCTACATATTCGTTAATAAATAGACCTACGGTAGTGTTGAACGTATCAGAATCAGTAGTGCTGATATACGAACATACCGCAGTGATGTACGTACGTATATGAAATGCTGACACATATTCTAATGTTGATAAATAGACCTACGGTAGTGTTGAACGTATCAGTATATGTAGTGCTGATATAAGAACATACAGTAGTTATATACGTACGTATATGAAATGCTGATACATAGCCTTTCACTAGTGATGTAGGCCTACATATTCGTTGATAAATAGACCTACGGTAGTGTTGAACGTATCAGTATCTGTAATGCTGATATACGAACATACAGTAGTGATGAAAGTACGTTTATGAAATGCTGATACATACCCTTTTTCTATTGATGTACATATTCGTAATGTTGATAAATAGACCTACGGTAGAGTTGAACGTATCAGTATCTGTAGTGCTGATATACGAACATACGGTAGTGATGTAAGTACGTATATGAAATGCTGATACATAGCCTTTATCTATTCATGTACATATATGTAATATTGACATTATTGTCCTTAGCAGTTAACAGGAAAAAAGTTGCTGATGATTTTCACTGTTATGAAATTAAAAATTAATTTTTATCTTAAGTAGTGCCCTTAAAACTAAAATTTTTGTAAATTTTATTTGTCATGTAAAGCAGGTTGTAGACATAAAACAAGTAAAATTAGAAAAACATTAGATTATAAATTAAAACTTCAATTACATTTATTTTTACATTACAAACTACGTTAAAAATTTGATTACAAACGAAAAAACGATTGGAAAGTTACTGGCGCACTGCAGTAAATTAATTTTTTCTTGTTTAATTACAGCCCCTTCAACAATTCTACCAACCTAGACTGTACAAAAATTTAGGGCACTACTTAAGATTAAAATTAATTTTTAATTACATAACAACGAAAATATCTGCAACTTTTTCCCTGTTGCTTGATAGGGACACTTTCATTACAACAATGTCACAAATCACTTTATTGTAATATTTTGGATGAAAGTAATCAGAACAGGTTGCTGATGTATTGTTGTAGTTGACTCGCGCGGTACGACACCGTGGCTGTACACATTCATGCGTAAATGATTAAATACAAAAATACTCAAATCTTAGTTGTTTGTCATCCGATTTCATTCAAAGTTACTTTTTGGATTGTAAATCAAATTTACAAGAAAACAATAGTCTTGTGATTTCTTTGTATTCCTAACCTCTCAAAAGTAAATAACTTAAAAAAAAAGAAAGAAAAGAAATTGGTTTTATTGATGTATATACCAAATTTTAACTCTTAAATATTTGTTCACTCTTAAACATATTTATTAAAATTTTAAGAGTTTAAAACTATCGTTAAATAGTTTTAAAAATAAAAATAATTTGTAAAAATACAAAATGGTGGCTGTACAGGTACCGGAGGTGATTTGGAATTTTTAAATACTGTACGATATTATGTCTTGTTTTTGACCCACAATCAATACCTAAAAAGATCCTTAGAGAGTTCAGATAAAGGGTGATGTTGTTAGTGTGCCACCATTGGGACCTTTTAAACATGTAGAAATACAACAAACTTTAAATGGGAAAGTTTACCTCATTTTTCATGCTCAATTACGTAGGTCAAATTTTAAAATTCGGTCGCCATTTTTCAATATTGCAGTCAACTTTGAAATTTCTTATAGGAACACCTATTTTTTATGATGATTTTAGGTTTTAATAGTGATCTAAGAATTTTTCTAATGTTGGTATTTTATTATATAGCCTACTTAACCGTTTCACCGCTTGGGGTGCTGAAAGTTTCAAAAATCCTTATTTAAACAATTTATTATAGAGTTCTGCCATTTACAAAACTAAAGCTTAACTTAAAATGCATTATTTTTATTCAATTGAATGTTGAAAAGCTCTTCAATACATATTTTATAAAAAAAATGTTACAATCACGTAGTTTAAATTTTACAATTCAGTCACCATTTTCCAATTAGCGGGCACCTTTAAAATGACTCATAGTAACCCCTGTTATGATAGATTTAGTTTGACTGGTGATTCTAAGACTTTTTTTTATCCTGGGTATTATTTTAATATACTTAACCCTTTCGCCTCTAGGAGCGCTGTTAAACTAAGAATTTCTTAAACTTTCAGCGCTCCTAGCGATAAAACGGTTAATTATATTAAAATAATACCTAGAGTAAAAAAGTCTTAAAATCACTAGTCAAAATAAATCCATCATAAAATGTAGGGGTTACTATAAGTCATTTCAAAGTTGCCCACTAATTGGAAAATTTGGAAAATGGTGACAGTAGGCAATAAAGGGCGGTAATGCCGGAAATTCTTTTAGGGAGTTAAAATTACTGACTTTACCTTTCTTTTATATGTATGAGGTGATACTATACTGCAGATCACGTTCTTCCTTGATTCGTGGCAGAAACGTTCACCAATACTACACTAGAGGCAGGGACAACCTCCGAACACAGCAACATAGATTGGCACTATCAGACCACATGCCACATCAGGTTGGTGTCAGACTAATCAACAAACTCCCTGAAGGAATTCAAATTAATAACCAAACTCAATTCAAATCTCGACTTAGACACCTAGCGTTCTATTCTGTGGATGAGTTCATGATGAGTCGCTGGGAATATTAAATAGCAGAAGAGGAGAGCAGTGTGATTGTGGCTGTATGAATGTTAGGAAGAAATATATGTATTTGAATGTGGGGTGAATGACAATTTGTTGTTTAGTTTTAGAATTTTAATACATTTTATATATTATACTTATATTATGTTGACGATTGCATGACATGTTAAAAATTGTTACTACATAATAAAAAGTGTATTTGTTTTGTTGTTTATTTATTTGAATATGTATTTTTGAGAATATAATCGTACGAAAGTTTATTAATCATTCAGTTATAATATACAGTGAACCCTATGAGGAAAAATCGTAAAATTAATTACACGATAAAGTTAAAATGCGAGGGGGGTTCAATCAGCAATTCAAACTAATTGTTATTCTTTGGTAAGGAAAAAAGACAAATTATAGATATTGAGTAAAATGAAATCTTTTATATAAAACATTTTTCATGAGTCAACAGTTCGTTCTCAATTATTGTACAAGTTTATATGATCCTGACTTGGTTACTCCTAAAGAAACCTGTTCTCCGTTATGGTCCTACTCATTGCATTTTAATATAATTAATAGGGCAAATTACTTAAAAGAAACTTTTTACTGTATAAAATTAACATTAAACTGACCTAAATATATTTTATAAAACAGAAGAAGTGTATCCTACTAAAATACTTCCTTTGGTTTGTTCATTACAAGTTCTAATACAGACCAATAAATGTTGTTGTTTCGTTTGAGTCAAACTTAATATTGTACATTATTTTGGTTTTATTGAAAGTTTTATTGTCTCTTTTTGTTTTTTGTTTGTTTTTACGTTAGTCATAACTGGTTGAGTAATAAATAGGTTATACATGTTAGAAGAATATTACAGTTTTTATATCATGACCAGATTTGACCAAGGTATTTACTGTTGTCAGGACTTATCGATTTATTTAATAAAATCCTCATAGTATAACCGTTGATCTTATTTAAGCAATAGGCCTAATATAATTAAGGCAAATACCTGGACGTAGCACTGAAAGATGTGATACATGTACGTAGCACCTGTGTATACTCATGAATATAAACTAATCATTCAATATCATCTTACAAAATGTAATGTAATGGTAGATTATATCACGGTATTTAGAATAAAAGATGGTAAGGATCACACATTCTAGCCATGATACCTACCGTATGTTGATTAGTTACCATGGACTATATAAGAAGAATTGGATTCATTTATATATTAATAAGTTATACTAAAGGCATGCTTTAAACTTCTCTCCATGTTTATAATATATATAATATGTTAATGTATATTAGTATTTTGCTCAAACCTAGAAAGCACTTCATCTATTTTAATTATAACAATTTATAAATATAGAATAATACATTTGACATAGATTTAATGTTAATACATTATATTGTCCTCGTAAATTTATCTCACGAATATACACAATTTATTGGTCTGTAGTAAATTATAACAAATTTTAAAATTTCTTAATACCAAAGTATTTTTTTCATTACATGACTTCGTATAATGTTTTTACTAAATATATTTACATCAGTGTAATTAGATAATTTTACAATAACAACTTCTGTATGGACACACAAATAAAGATAAACAGGCGTTGATAGAAACAGAGTCAGGATCAAAAGAAACGAATTTTTAAGCGAATTGTAAAGGGTCTAAAAAAATGAATTGTATCGACTTAACTAAAAAATGTCTAGATTAAAAGACTTAATTTAACTAAATATCAGAACATTCACGCTTAAAGGTTTTTCCTGAAAACAAAAAAATAAAATGTTCCCTTATTCTAACTTTTTCATGTCCTTAATTTTGCAAGGTTATTTTCTCGTAGCGTTTACTGTGTATTACAATAAAAAGATTACTCAGTTAAGTTTGAATACAGTACGTTCGTCATGAAACGCAGATTGAAATGGCATGGACTCCATTCTAATTTAATGTTTTAATTTAACATCATAGACGTGAAAACGATCATACAATATTAAATTAACAGTTATGGCAATTGTGAGCATGGTGGATAAGGCCAGTGACGTCACACACGTGCTCCCTTCCGTCGTCTGCAGTCAGAAGACACAACGCCACTATATAAATATAAGAAAACGGCTCAGCCCTTGTTTTCTGTAGCCCTGGGTTTGCCCCCCTCCATCCCCGCTTGCTAATCCTGCTCAGACCCCACTGTTTGGTGGACACCCCTAAATTGAGTTCTGGGTCAGTGGAGCGACCGTAACTACCTGACTGGATGATAGGGAGAGATTGTCAATTAATGGGTGAGTACTTTCTGAGGAGTGCAAGTGGTGGATTGAGGTGCAGGTGCAAGTAGCCTTGACAGGGGTCAGTGGAGCGCAGTTCCCAGCTGCCCTAGGAGGTGAATAGCTATCACAATACGCCTACAGTATATTGATCACAGTACTGTTTGCTTTATTTAAACCGATTGTATAGTAGGCTTCAGTCTACGTGAATTGAAGCTGTTGAACAATTCACATTCTAGTAGTATATATAATTTGACGCGTCGTAGATGCTCAGTCTCCATTGATCAGGTAACATTTTAACTGTCCATATATGCATATATAGTATTTATAACCATTCATATTCGCCTTAAAATACCAACAACGTTGTGTCGGCGTCTCATATGTAAGAATGTGGGTCATATGTTGTATTATCTCAATACGTCTTTACTTTTCGAAGTTATATCGCAACTACTTCAAGGTTACCATTTTCATATGGATTTATACTGTTACTGAAGTTTAAGTCTAATCAAGTCAATTTGGAAACGAGCTACTGTATCTGTGTCATATTAAGAAAGTCGAACAAAATTAGCTTAGCGAGGATTCTTATATATGGTCCTACTCATTGCATTTTAATAGAATACTTATAGGGCAAATTACTTAAAAGAAACTTTTTACTGTATAAAACTTAACATTAAACTGACCTAAATATATTTTATAAAACAGAAGAAGCCGTGTAGCCTACTAAAATACTTCCTTTAGTATTTTAACATAACATAAATATATATAAATGAAAATACTGTACTACTTATAAAATGTCATTGTTTACCCATGACATTTAAAAACAATGTCCCACCTGCCCACCCATAAAGGTACAGTGTATTGACCCACCCGCCCACCCATACACGTACAGTGGTATTGACCAAATTACGTCAATAAATATATACTTATATAGAAATATAGGCTATGGCCGTGTTGATTATAAAACCATTGCCTGGTTGCCTATTATATTGCAGCTTTGTTGAAAGAGTCCTCGGAAATTAAAAAGGTTGTGAACAAATTCAATAAAATTGAAATCATTATCGGTGGGATTATTGGTGATATTATAAAGTTAAAAACCACGCAAAAAATGAACAACTGATCTATGGAAGATGTGCTCAATAGGTTAAAGGCCATATTTTTCTTCTAAACTGTTATGGCTCTTGGTTACTGTTAAAGTAATTCTGGTAACATCAAAAGAAGGATTTGACTAATCAGATTATTGAAAGAGCTCCTCAAACTGAAATTAGACATTCATTATGGTCGGGCAAGCACAACGTTCATTAACATATATCCTCAACCAGAAACCCTGCTGATGAATCATGGCTCTAAAGACGTTAACTTGACTCTGGACTGACAAAGTGAAAGCAAACATAGTTCAATGCTGTGACAAAATTGAGGTGAAGGAGCTCATTGTTAAAGGTGAATTAAATTAACAATAAAATTTTAATGGTTTCCCAAAAGTTAAGTGTTGGGACAAAACACTGGATAGGCAAAGTATCCATCATAATATTGATGTATACTAACATCCAATCAACCTACGCACTAAATCAAAACCCCTTAGATCGTTCCTTTGTATCATTAAGACACTGTAAAACTCACTGATAGAAATATTTTATTGCGTAGTTACAAAATACATTGTATTGCAATCGTCAATTAAGCTGCTTGATTGAATATCTAAAATTTTGTCCATTCATGCTACATCGAAATAACAGACATACATACAATTGTAACGTGCACTCCAATTCTCATTTATTCTAAATTTTCCCACTCTAGCCTCTCTGTCGGTCAGCCAATTATAAGGTCTCCCAACTATGTGCCATGAACTCGTCTGTACTGTAAAATGCTTTTGAAATCAATGCAGTTTTCAGACGAGCTTTAAATGCCTTGGGCATTGCGGCACTTTTAATCGAATTTGGTAACTTGTTGACAAACTGAACTCCTGCCTGTGAAGGCAATCGTTCGTAAGCTACCGTCCTGTGTCTGCCAGTACGGTAGTTTTCCATACCTCTAGTGTTGTACGAGTGTATTTCGCTACCTCTTACGGGTTCGCATTTTGACATGAAAAACATTGATGTTTCCAAAATGTAGAGGCAGGGAAGCGTCAACAGTTTAAGATTTTTGAATGCTGGCCTGCACGACTCTCTCCATTGCAGTTTTGCAATTATTCGGACCGCTTTTTTCTGCAAGGTGAACATTCTATAAAAGTGAGTGCTTGCACAACCTCCCCATAAGACTACTCCATAGGAAAGGTGTGGGTATATTATTCCATAATACGCCGTCATCAGTACCTGAGTTGGGCAGTATTTGGACAGCTGGCTCAAAACGTAAATTCCTTTGAGCAGACATTGTCGACGTGGATATTCCATGTCAACCCTCGATCGAGGTGTATTCCAAAGAATTTAGTCGACAGCACTTCTAAGACCTCGGTTTCGTCTAACATGACAGTTGGACTCAGTGCTGTGTCCATTTGTCGTAGGCAGAATTTTATGAAAGTTGATTTTGTTGGATTAGTTTTAAGATTGAGCTCATTGAAATGTTGGATAGAATTATTTAGCTCGGTGAAAGTCATGATTTCCAGTTCATTCTTTGATTCCGCGCTGAAACAGAGTCATGTCATCTGCGTACTGGACGAGTTGTCCTTGTTGTAGCGATAAGGCAACATCATTGACATACAACAAAAAGAGCAAAGGACTGAGAATGGAACCTTGAGGGACTCCATATCTCAGACACCCCTCTCTCGATTGCATGTCCGAAATTTTGACGAATTGTTTTCTATTACTGAGATACGACTTGATCCAACTAAGTGGTACTCCTCGTATCCCGTAGTGTTCTAGCTTGTGAAACAGGGTGTTATGATCAACACAGTCAAAGGCTTTTGATAAGTCAAGAAACACACTTAGTGTGTCTTTTTGACTTTCAACTCCCTGCAATATCTTGTCAATTAGACGCACCACTGCGTCTACTGTTGACTTCGCACTTCGAAACCCGAACTGGTTATTAGATAGTAAATCATGTCTCTCCAAAAACTTGACTATTCGAGTGAGAACATCTTTTCAAAGACCTTGCTAAAAACAGGCAAAATCGAAATTGGGCGATAGTGTTGGATGGAAAATGGGTCACCTTTTTTGAAAATGGGTATGACTTTGGCCGATTTTAGAGAGGAGGGGAAGGTTCCAGAGCAAAACGAGAGGTTAATCAAATGTTTAAGTGGCTTCAACAAATGCTTTGAGCATTGTTTTAAAAGCCATGTTGACACATGATTTATGTCACTCGATTTTTTTGAAGGAAAGTCTCTCATCACTCTGGCGATTTCTTCCTCTGTGACTGGAGTCAAAGCCATGTAGTTCACAGGTTTCCGCGCTATAGATGGTAACGGCTGAGTCTGACGTGGACTGAGTCCTTGGTCAGTACCAACCGAGGTAAAGAATTTGTTGAACTCTTCAGCGACTCTAGTAGAGTCACTAACTCGTTCATCTCCAATATTTATTTCAATTTGTTTGTCTGTGCGTACTTGTTTGTTATTTATTATGGCCCATGTAGTTTTGGTTATCTTTTTTGACGTGAGCAGTGCTTTTGTGGTGTCATATGCTTTGGCAGCTCTAATCACCTTTATGTAAATTCTTTTGTAATTTCGAAACAACTGTTTGAATTCTTCATTTATTGAGAGTTTCATAATTTCGGTGTAAAATAGTAATTTTTCTCTCGAAATTAAGATGCCATTGGTGACCCATGTGCATTTTTGTTTTCTTGGTT
Organism: Stictocephala bisonia; assembly: GCA_035578905.1. Lineage (NCBI taxonomy): Eukaryota > Metazoa > Arthropoda > Insecta > Hemiptera > Membracidae > Stictocephala > Stictocephala bisonia. Next base: position 18,914 of record JAQJVL010001784.1, read on the forward strand.
TAACTTGTGTTTTATTCAATGGACAGCTCACGTTCAGGTTAAAGTTGAAAATTTCTTCGAAAGATTTGAATTGCAGTTCTAAGGGATCCTTAAAATTTAGGAAGTTCCAAGTCCCTCGTGCAAGCAGAGAGTTTAGAAGTACAATGTTTGTGGGCCTCGTGTTCTGGTTTGTTTTTTTGGTGATTGGATCCCGTAATGGTTCTTGACCATAATGGTAACTGTAATTAAAGCCTGTTGACCATAATGGTCTGATATGGCCGTGTTGATCACGGACACCCTACAGTCAGTAATGTTTGTGACAACGTTGTCAATAGCTGTCGCAGAGGTGCTGATAACTCTCGTCGGCTTGTCTACCGACCAGACAAGCCCGAAGGACCTCAGCAAATCAGCAAGTCGTTCTGTCATGGGGGAATTGACATCTAAAACGTCTATGTTAAAATCCCCCATAACCACAAACTGTTTGTCTCTTTTCGTCACATTGTTCAGAAAAAGTTCAAATTTAGTAAAGAATTGTTCCCGTTTGGGGACCTATACAGTCCAATGATTTGCATTGGAATGTTGTTAGTATCAATGTTTACCCCTAAAACTTCAAAGTCTTTGTCAGTTGAATAATTGATTACTAAAGGGGTAAATGAAAGATTATTCCGAACAAAAATTGCTACACCTCCGCCTTTGGCTAGGGGCGACAGTAGAAATTAGCCAATCTGTAATTTTGAATTTTGAAATGAACAATGTTGCTGTTACTGAAACTGTGTTCGGTAATAACTAACACATCAGGATGAAGTTCTTCGCACATCAAAAAGAGTTCATCTCCCTTATTTGTTGCCATTTGCGCATTTTGATGCACCAATGACATTTTTTTATAAATTGATTTTTTCAAGTTTGAAATTTGTTGCGATTTGAAGTCAGTCAATTTAGATTGGGGGCTAGATGTGGGTTCCCTAAAAAACTATTAGAATTGAAATTTGTCCTTATATTTATATTTAGTGGTGACACGGATTTCACGGCGTCAGCAAATGTCTCATGCCGGAGTGTGATGGGCTGCGTGGCTCGTGGGGGAAGTGAGCTGCGTCGAGGGATGGAGCGGGAGTTCGGGGCGGCTACTGCTGCTGATGCTGCTGATTGGCAACTAGGAGGAAGACGTCTGGTGAGGGCTTCCACTATCATTCTTGCCAGCTGACACTTTCCCTGCCACCTCAGATGCATCCCGTGTCTCGTGAAATGCTTCCTTGGTATGTTTTAAATTCCAGCACGGGTATACGATGTCTGGCAGCTAGTTCTTTTATATAAGCATTTACGAGTGCAGTTTCTTGATTGATGTTGTGGGTGGCAGGTAATCATACCTGCCATATATATACCTGCCATACCTGATATATACCTCTCTCCTAAACAGTCCAGAACGGGGATTTACAGGCAATGAAATTTATCAGGTCTAGTAGTAAAAGTGGAGGCGAAGATGTCCTGATGGCTATCAAAGCTTGCTATTTCTCAAGGTTGTCCCATCATATCATACATACCTTCCAACTCTCACCATAGTACATACGGGGAATATTGTCGACTTGTATCTGAACTGTTGTACCTGAATACTTCATGATTGCTAGAGACTTCTATCTTCCAGGCACGGAGTGGACTATTTCTCAAGGTTGTCCTATCATATCATACATACCTCCCAACTCTCATCATAGTACATACGGGGAATATTCTACCTGACTACTTCATGATTGCTAGAGACTTCTATCTTCCAGGCACGGAGTGGACTATTTCTACTACAATACTGCCCGGAGTTACTTTATATTTTTTCCAATTCATGTAACTGTTGGAACAAAATCAATGAGACTGTTTCATTTGAGTATTACGATACCAACTATAACTACCGTTGGCCAAACCATGCATATTAAAGGGCGGCAACAATGTTGGCCTTTCTATATTACAATACCAACTATAACTACCATTGGCCAAACCATGCATATAAAGGGCGGCAACAATGTTGGCCTTTCTATATTCAGAAGAAAATTGAGTATATAATGGTTTCATGTGTGGGGATGGGGTTAATGATTTAATTTTTAAGTTTATTATAATTTAAACTTGTTAGACGTTATTTAAGACTTGTTTGCAGTAATTTCAGTTAACTAAATTTGTTATAAGTGTTTGCTGTTAGCTGTATTGGTTGCTGAATAATAACATATAAGGTTTGTTTGTTGTTATGGTCGGAATAAAATAAATGTGGTACTGGCGGAACGGCCTCGGGCCGCTGGTCAATACCATAGTACGTGTATAGGTGGGCGGGTGGGTCAATACCATAGTGTGTGTATAGGTGGGCGGGTGGGTCAATACCATAGTGCGCGTATAGGTGGGTGGGTGGGTTAATCACAGTGCGTTTATGGGTGGGCGGGTGGGTCAATCACAGTGCGTGTATGGGTGGGCGGGTGGGTCAGTACCATAGTGCGTGTATGGGTGGGTGGGTCATTACCACAGTGCGTGTATAGGTGGGTGGGTGGGTGGGTCAATACCACAGTACGTGCATGGGTGGGCGGGTGGGTCACTACCACAGTGCGTGTATGGGTGGGCGGGTGGGTCATTACCACAGTGCGTGCATGGGTGGGCTGGTGGGTCATTACCACAGTGCGTGTGTGGGTGGGCAGATGGGTCGATACTACAGTGCGTGTATGGTTGGGCGGGTGGGTCAATACCATAGTGCGCGTATAGGTGGGTGGGTGGGTTAATCACAGTGCGTTTATGGGTGGGCGGGTGGGTCAATCACAGTGCGTGTATGGGTGGGCGGGTGGGTCAGTACCATAGTGCGTGTATGGGTGGGTGGGTCATTACCACAGTGCGTGTATAGGTGGGTGGGTGGGTGGGTCAATACCACAGTACGTGCATGGGTGGGCGGGTGGGTCACTACCACAGTGCGTGTATGGGTGGGCGGGTGGGTCATTACCACAGTGCGTGTATGGGTGGGCGGGCGGGTCAATACCACAGTGCGTGCATGGGTGGGCTGGTGGATCATTACCACAGTGCGTGTGTGGGTGGGCAGGTGGGTCGATACTACAGTCCGTGTATGGTTGGGTGGGTGGGTCATTACCACAGTGTTTGTGTGGGTGGGTGGGTGGGTCATTACCACAGTATGAAATGTATGTACCAGAATCAACAAAAGCTCTCATTTAACACAAGAAATTTTATATTTTTACTATTTATAAAGTAAGTGGTAAATTTTTATAAAAAAAGTTAAAAAGTTGTTTATAAATGTTGCACGTAAACTTGTTTACTATGGTATTGACCCACCCGCCCACCTATACACGTACTATGACAAAAAGCGGGAGTTTAAATTTGTTGCCAAACTTAAAATAAGTAAGCAATCATTTTAAAACTAATTGTATAGTGTCCACCATGCTGTATTCTTTACAAAAATTATGCTGGAGATTTTTCTTGAACTAATTTGCTTTTTATAGTAATATTTGTGTTTAAGAACCCGTTTTTATGAGTGAAATTATGCGTGAGTCGTCTTTAACAAGTCACTGTAGCGAGAATAATAATAATAACATTATATATTGAGAATGGATGACAGTTTGATTTACTGTGAGTCAAGCATTTGAAAACTTTTATACAGGAAAACCCAAAGTTTTTCTCAATATGAATGTTTATGTTGTAAAGAACGATAGAACGTTTCAGCTTAATACACATTTTTGTTTTTGAGATATAAATTTAAAAGTCAAAAAAGAAGAACAGTTGCGGCTAAAAGGATAACCGAGGTGTTTCGGACACTTTCAATATTATATTTGTGATTCCAAATGAACCAGAAACATTAACCAAGAGAGCTTATCAGAGAGTTCAGAGAAACACTCTGTAGATACACTAATGATCGAAATTGAGAAAACTCCCCCTCTCTCTCTCTCTCTTATTCTCAACCATGTAACGGCAATTAAGAATTTATGACTTAAATGTTCATAACCATTATTTCGCTGATAAAAAAGCTACTATTACCAAACAGTCGGAGATACATTGTTTCTTCTATAATGACATCTAAAATGTTTTATATTTCAGCTTTCACTCATTATACATTTACAGTAATTATATAGTATGATTGATTCTTCTTACAATCTTTGAATTGGGAAGCCCAGCATGATATGGATTTCAATGGCAGCTACCAAAATAAAAGGAGGAGGAAAGAAACATTGAAAATCAGAGTGAAAACTAGAAATATAAAAAAAATTAATAAAATCTAAATTACAAAGTACTTGTGCTTTAGTGTTTAAATATTGATCTCCCGTCACAGAGTTGACTGAAGATCGGCTAACCCCCCTTGGGCAATAATTAACTTTGTGTTCCATTGCTCCACACTCATATGACTGGTCATTCCCCAATACAGTACAGTCGGTTGCGACTTGACCCGGTCCACCACTTACGACGAAGGTTCATGCCACCGTGACAGACTGGCTCAATAAACCTGTTCTAATCGACAATTATATCCCAACTTAACGCCAAGTTGTTTTTTTGGCAAATATTCCTTAGAAATTAACTGGGAAGCTTGTCGAACAGATGGTTTTCTAGATTTAACTCACCCAGCACGTTGTGGGAATCTTTTTTTACTGCACTTGCTAGTTCATATGTGCCAGCAGGCATGCGCGTAAACTTTATTCAACGAGTGATGTACAGCTGATGTTTTCTGTAGGTGACATTTGTAACGGAGAGGTAATAAATCTTTAAGAGATATTTATTACCACTGTACGTGTATGGGAGGGCGGGTACGCAAATATGTGACATTGTCAGAAATGACTTCAGTATAGTTGAAATGTACAATTTTGTTTCTATTTAGTTGAAAACATTTTAAAGTTGTCCACAAACAACTTGTTACATCTTTAAATAAACTTCAACTTGGTTAGACTATTCAAATAGCAAATATTTCGCTGTAAAATCTTGCATTTAATATTGTAATAGACTATTGAAGTAGCTAAGTATGACGCTATTATGCATTTGTATACTGTCGACAATAAAGATTATTTGACTCTTGACTCTTGTCATTAATTTCCTTATTGTTTTGTATTCCATTTACATTATTATACCTTTCAATGTGTAGTTGAAATCTTGATGTTTTAGATAGAATTGGTATAATACCTGACCTATTACACCTTACACTTTACACCGAGTGTCCCTTGAATACATTCTTGTACGTACCAGGGAGGTGGTAGCTTTTTTTTAGCTCATTTTGGTTTTCAGGACATCTATTACTATAATATCTTTCAAACACTTTGAGCATATATCGTCACTTGACAACGTGGTATTGAAGATTGTTCAAAGCAAATTGTTTACTTTCCTGCCATTAGGTTTTAGAAATTCTCGAAAGATGTCATCACAGAGAAAAAAGAGACCGCTTTCTTATGGCTGGAGTTAACACCTCATTGGTAGTTACCACTAAGTCTGTAAATCTTTAAACATTTTTATTAATAATGACTCTACTACGTTGAACCTTCAGGGATTTGCGGAGAGTAAAGGGAGGTGCTAAGGTCCGGCCATCCACGCAAAGAGCAGGAGACCTTAAACTCGATACCTTAAGTTTAAATAACTCAACTCCCATTCGGCGCACTATTGGATGCAACCTCTGTTTCTTTCTTCTCTGTTATCCAGTCCGACCGCCTCCCAACTGGCAGAGCTGTGACCACATAGCACAGAATAATTATAAAAATACCAATGTACGTGTAAATGTCGGTCAATACCACTGTACTTATATGGGTACCCACCCGGGTACAGTGATAGTTGGCCTCCTACCCACCCATACACGTACAGAGATAAAGGCATTTAATACATTTTTACTTTTTAAATATTTTTAAAGTGCTGCGACAGCCTCATTTCACTCTTTAAAAGTACATTGTTGTTTAAACTTACTTCCGTTTCAGTAATCGTGGGATGTTACTACTAATAAATATTTCTTCATATTTACATATTGGAAGGGAAGTTTGCAACTAGAGTGTATCGAATCAACAATGTCTCATCCGACAAAATTGTACCTAGGTCATTAAAGGTAGCAAAGAGCTCCTCAGGGGTGTAATTGCGTGTGCTTTCCAGCGAGCATTCTGTGCTCGCTGGTGCTTTCCCGTCACTTTCGTCGCGTCTGTGTGTTGTTATCCTGCCATTGTCTGAGGCACGCTGAGATGGCCTCTTTGTGTTAAGTTTTCCTTTCGAAGTTACTGAAGTCAGTGAGGTCGCTGTCAAGCATGTCGGTTCCATGTTCATGCTCAGCCTACTGCAAGTGAAAAGAGCCTTAACTCGACATTTTACATTCAAAAGGTTTGTGCGCGTGAGTTAGGTATAAGAAGGTTAAGTGCACTTACACATTGGTATTGACCCACCCACCCACCCTACACATAGTGGTATTGACCCATCCACCCACACATACAGGCTCAAAGGTATTGAGCGTGTAGCCTATGTGTAGTGTGGGTGGGTAAATACTACATTATACTAGGATAATTAACATTGTGATTTTTAAATGCATATAATTTTAGCGTTGTACTTGAGAAGAAAGATCTTACGGCAATTAAAAAAAGAAATAAAACTAATAAATTTAATACCTTAATAATGTTTAAGAGATTTATTTCGATGTGTTAGTACAACTGATTGGACTGCGGCCGAACCAATAACACTATGAATGGTTCATATTTATGGCCATAACAAACCATTACTTCATATTTTATTTGAGTGGTAAGTAATCGCTTGTTGGTCATGAAATACGAACAAGTAAATAATTATTACGTCACGAATAAATCCAATATTAAGAACAATTGCTCATGAAGTGACAATGCCGGCCAGTGGGGGAGTACTTGGGTGGTGCTCCGACTGAAAAAGACTGATCTTAAATATTTTTAAAGAGCCGGAAGTAGGATACTAAAAAGGCATCTGTATCCAACCACATATATGGCGTTAACTACCTAAGTTGATCACAGGGGCTAACAACATTAATCACAAGGACTACCCAAGTTGATCACAGGGCTACCAACGTTAATCACAGGGGCTACCAAGTTGATCATGGTCGCTACACAAGTTGATTACAGATGCTATTCAAGTTTATTACGGATGGCTACCCAAAGTGAACATGGGAAGTAGTGGAATTGGCCGGTTCTGGAACAACTTTTTATTTATTATGTCAGAGGCAGTTTAGATGGCGTAGCTGATTAAATCACTGCATTTGAAACTGGGTCAAGGTACTCTAAATGATTTTAATAAAACCTTCTCTCACAGAAAATTGTTCTGTGCATGAATTTTGTATTCAAATTATGTAAAAGTTAAAAACTAAATTGTCCAGACTCTACTTCTCCACACTGGTGATTCTTTTCTTCATACTGTAGCCTTATTAAAGATACTGTTTATTTTTGATATGTTGAACAAACTTAAATGAGAGATTAAAGTAAGACTTGTCCAGTGATAAAAATGTTTCTTTATTTAGCTTCTTATAAATAAATTCAACAAATAAAATTGGTTTCTTCTACTAATAATGATAAAAACGAAAATAAAAATCTCTTCTTTTATTGACTCAATGGAACATAAATAAAGTAAAACAACTCTTCCAAAATAATAAATTAAATATCTTCAGACCAGAACCTTTTTTATTTATTTAACTTTTTTAATAAATTTCTTTAAACTTTTAAATCAAAAAATTCAAAATTCAAATTTGTATTAAATTTCATAGAAACAGTTTTAAAATTTTCTTAAAATTTTCTAAAATGTTTTCTTAAAATTGTCTAAAATATGTTCTTAAAATTGTCTAAAATATTTTCTTAAAATTGTTTAAAATTTCCTCCGGGAGATGTAGCTGCCCTGGAGGTTCGAATCCAAAATTGACCACCACAAAGCTCGTCCGGCATTCAAACAATCACTCACAAGCGAACTACAGAAAAATTGCCGCAACGGTAAAGGAAAACCGAAACGGTACAAGTCGCCGTGTACACGAAAGCGGATCGAACGTTGTCTCACTAAGGAAGTTATTGAAGAACTGCCCGAACGGCCGCACGCTTCCACCAACGGACTTACCCCCACTTTAACTCTAGAAGCTAAACCAACCAATTAGAACCCTCTAAACCAGGATATTTGAACAGGTAAGGCTCACCAAACATGTTGCCTTCAGAAAACATGTCGCATGAAATTAACAGGAAGTTAACAAACGTGAAAATACCGGTTATTTAACTATTTTATATGGGAAACACTACTTTTTTATTTGAAAGGGGAAGATTCTGAATTTTTCTCAAAACTTGGAGAATTTATATCGAAAACTTTTGGAAAACAAAACAAACTCCAAGTCCAACCAAGTCGGCAGAATCCACTCAACAGGCCTTTTGGTGTGAATTGTTATCGGCGGAAATCAGCCGTCAGCCGTTGAGAAAGTTTAACTATAGTTATACTATGATAACTATATTTATCATATTAATTTCAACTCTTTTTTTCTCTTGCTGAGAATTCATTCTGTGTTTCATCTTCTTTCAGTAATTCTAAATTACAGGAATGTTCTATTAAGTATTTCATACTAGTTCTAGTAATTTGTGTTAGTTTTACCTAATTTATAAAATCTTCTTCATTATCAATTAATGTAATGAAATATAGTTGAAGTTAATCGTTCCAATTTTCCCTAACGATGTGTAATCAATTTTTCCACATATTTTTTCAACAATTTAAAATTATCAGCATCGCCATCATTAATACAATCATCAATATTTGCAACTTTAAATCTTTTAGCATCATAGTACTTGATTCCCCTTGGTTAACTCCTTTGGTTAAAGGTAACCACTTTAATGTTCTTAAGTTTACAGCTTCTCCATCATAAGAAGGGTCTGTGCACATTGCTTAATTTTTTATCGTTAAACATACAGTAAGTGTCAATCATTTTGTTGTAATTTTATATACAAATCCCACATTTAAAGCATCTGAAGGTGAAAGAGGATCTCCGAGGTTTTTAACTAATCTAACTTCTAGATCGAAGTTACCATCAGGCTGAGTAATTTTTAAAGATAATTTATTAACAAATTTGATGCTAACCATTCAACCAGCCAGTCTACACACTAGTAAACAAATTAATAAACAAGCATTATATATTTACAAGTTATAAGGCCCAAGAACTTGATAAATATTTTATAAATATACAATAAATAGTTAATAAATAAATATACAATAAATAGGTAACAAATACTAATCAATATGAACTAGATAGTTAACAAATATACAATAAATAGGTAACAAATATGTAACAAATAATAATAATTAATATGAACTAAATAGTTAACAAAAATACAATAAATAGTTAATAAATATGAAATAAATAGGTAACAAATATAATAAATATGTAAAATATAATAATAAATATAAATAAATTGTTGACAGGTATACAATGAATAACTAATAAATGTAAATAGGTAATAATTTATAGAACATAATTTAAATAAATTTGCATAAAATATTTAAAACTTAAAAAAAAAAAACACACAACATGAACAATAATATTAATTAATTAAGGATTTGTATTACAGAATCGGAAAAGAAAAGTTTTAAAAAACTTAATTCTATCTTAAAAAGTTACTCGTTGCAAATAAAAATAAAAAAGTCTATTTTCATAAAAATTGTGTTTTCAGGTACATTTCACATTTTACTTTAAACATATTAATGGAATCACAAAAAACGTCCATTTTCCCTCCACCCAAAAGCATCATATTATAAGTTCTCACCATCCGGAGCAAAGGCGAGGACGCATGCGCTACCGTTCGTACCTGTGGCAGATCAAACAGAAGTTTGCCCCTGCTGTTAAAATTAGGGACCCTAAAGCAGAGACACTCCAAACAGGCAGAACTGTCCATCCGCCCCCGCACCAAGCCCTGCAGGTACACCTGTTCCATCACAGCCCTCCTCAGGCATATACTCTTAAACCCAAAGAGACCCATCAGCTCATTGTAAGGAACTAAGTAGGTATAAATATTAAAACACTTAGAATAAAGGTACTTTAAAAATCTTTTTTGAATTCTTTCTATGGCGTCTTTGTACACAGCATGAGTTGGATTCCACACAACTACTGCACTTTCCAGTCTCGACCTGACCAACGCTCCATACAGTGTAATTAACGTTTTTACATTTTTAAAATTGATTCCCTGTCGAATTATGAATCCCAACATGCGGCTGGCTGATGAAATTCAATGGGTCACGTGCGTTTGAAAAGTTAAATTACAATCTATGTAAACACCCAGGTCTTTAATCAATTCAACCTTAGAAATTAGCTGACCGTTTAAGTAATAGTTATTAGTAAAAATATATTTTTTAGATCGACTAAATGTCATAGCATGGCATTTATAAATATTAAAATGCATCTTATTACTAACTCCCCATTCATACACCCTGTCTATATCATCCTGTAGCTTAATAGAATCAGACTGGCTTGAAATGTACTGAAATATTTTAAGATCATCGGCGAATAGCAAACATTTTGCAGAGACAACATGTTGACATAAGTCATTAATCATAATCGTAAATAAACATGGCCCCAAGTTTGACCCTTGAGGTACTCCAGACTGTACAGTAAAAGTAGATGACACATGACCTTTGTAGACTACATACTGCTTTCTGTTAATTAGATATGATGTAAAAAAATTAATTAATTTTTCCGACAATCCATAGTAGTGAAGTTTCTTTAATAAAATAAGATGATCCACCTTGTCAAAGGCCTTGGCCAGGTCGAGAAATACGGCATCTGTCTGGGTCGCTGAGTCCAAACCTGAGGAGACATAATGTGTAAAATACGTTAAATTGGTATTAACAGATCGACCAGGTACAAACCCATGCTGATTGAAAGAAAGATATTTCTTGAAGTGATAAAAAATGTTTTTGTGAATAATTATTTCGAAAACTTTCGCTGGGACAGATAAAATAGCCACAGGTCTACGGTTAATGATTTGACTTTCTTTTCCACTCTTAAATATAGGTGTAATTTTAGTTACTTTCCACTTTTCTGGAAAAATACCTGTTTTTAAACTTAAATTAAATAGCAAAGTTAGTGGTTTAGTTAGAATATTAATGCATCCTTTAAACAAATACTGTGGTAAATAATCTGGACCTGTGGTTGGTTTTGACTTGAGTTTCCTGATGGCACGATGGACATCCAGCTCAGTAACCCGGTCCAAGGACAGATGTGACACCCCCGCCATGGAGGGCTCCTCCATAGTTAGCTTATGTGTCATCTACTTTATTAGACCGTTAAATTTCATGAATTTTGTTTCATTATATAGTAGTATAGTTCACTGTACGGGTATAGTTGGGCGGGTGGGCCAATACCACCCTACCGGCACACACACCCGTATTGTACCGTACACGTACAGTGGTACGTAAATCATAGTTGAAGTTATGATTCAATACATTTAAATCTTATGACATACAGGGACTATGTATTTATTGCTGATGTATTCATTTTGTATTCATTTCCAGCGCATGTCTGATCAGTGCCTATAGATTTATCTACCATTGCGGTTTTCCTTTTCCACATACGTAATTCTGTTAAATAATTTTTTTAATTCTATTAATTGTTTAAACCTGATTTTGCTGTTATTAAATTTTGTAGCCTAAAGTTAATTTTTAATATGTCTTGTATTATTAAATTATGGTCTGAAACACTGTTTGTTCATGTTCTCATTTGTTTCTACCTGTTTTGTTTGGCAGGTGCCAGCTCAATAATTTAACTTGGCCTATAACATTTATATGCTTTTACGTAAACTTGTTTTTAATTCAATTTCATCTCTGGTTATTATGTTGTCATTTTGTGTTTTTTTATTTTTTTGTGGCTGTGCTTATACTTATGTGCCGTGTTTTGTTGCGCAGTTCGGGGTCCTCTTATAGGACTTTTACCCTCAGCCTGCCGCCGGCCGACCATCTGCTACTGGGACTGTGCTGGCCTGGCCTGTGGGACCTTGTGATGTGAGTAGAATTTCTTCGTACTGTCTATGAATTCATTCAAACATCTATAATAACACAGCCTATTAAAAAATATATATATATCCTCATTTAAAAGAAAACATGTTACTATTTTTTTTGCTGTTATTTGGACAAATTATATTCTTAAAATTGATTATTTTATTTTAATTTTCAAAAGAAACTTTATTTCACATACATTGATTACACACAGTTTAGATAACCAAATTACTAAAATTACATAAATGTTAACATCAAAATTGAAATTAATAAATAAAGTAAATTTAATGATATTACTTGACTTAATCAAACTTAATATTTGTGGAGTAAGAAGGTATACAACCAGTTTGGAGTGGCCATCAAAACATTTGATTTAATATAAAAAATAAACTGGAACATTGGTATCTTGGTAGATTTTTAAATAACTGCTACATATAAATAATGTAAAAAAGCATGTTTTGAGAGATAATTGAACATAACATAAAATATTATAATATCATAATGAGATTGAATAATTTTATAAAGTAAACTTACTTTAATTATTCAAGTAAGAAATATAGTATTTCTTGCTTCGTTAAGCAAGACATACTATAATTATACTATCTAGTATGAATGAAATAGGCTATGACATGAGACATCTTAGCGATATAAAAATTAATGTAGTTCTTATGAATATAACAAAATATAATAGAAAAATAACAGTGCAGAAGAATAACGAAAAATGTATATAATATTTAATTAAATTAAGTAATCAATGTTGTAAGAAAATAACAAATTACAAGTAAGATAAAATATTACATTCGAAATCAATGTACTATAATTAAAAGTTGTTCCACTTTATTTACTGTAAGATTTAAGTTGTTTTAAAAAGGTTTTAATGAAATTATATTATTAATATGTATTGAAACCATATTGTAAAAGCGAGGTGCATTATATGTGTATATGTTGAAAAGCAGTTACATTTGCTTTTGGAACTTGAAATATTAAGCGTCTAAAATTATATAACTTAACACCATGTACAGAAAAACCAGAAATCCTAACAAAAAAACAATTTCAGAACTCTATATATATATATATATATAAATAAATATTTCGAATTGGCAACATTTTCAAATTAACAAAAAGAGGCCAGCTAGGGGTGAATTGGGGACTAAAGGTGATGATGCGGAGAAAGGATTATAGGATATAGCGTGGTGACATACGTTCCTCGCCAACATGCCAAGCTATAACCAAGTCTGGTACCCACCAGTGCATGGTATATTGATATTAATGACTTTTGCGAGTAATTACTTCGTAGACGATAAAAACTTTTAACACTTCTTAGTAATGACGTTTCAACTGTAAAACATGAGACTTACAGGATTGATTCCAGTCAATGTGCAATCCGAAATATCTAATCATATCAACTTTCCTAATAATAGACATTGGCAAGAAGAGTGATTTAAAAATTGGAGTTCATGATATACTAAATCGTTACTAAAACTTCTGGTACATTTAAAATTTAAAAAATCATATATTTGGTATTTTAACTAAGATACATGAAGTTGTAACGAAACCATATACGTAGAAGCCACAGGTCTCTAGATTTTATTTTACACTAGATTTAATTGATCACAAGAGTAGGTAAAAACTACATCATCAGCGAATGCAGTGATGCGACCATTAAATTACATAAACATAGATCATTCACATATATGAGGAATAAAATAGGTTCTAAAACAGAACCTTGAGGGACTCCAAAATTCAAATAGCCTCTATCACTATAGTTGGAATCAAGTGTTACAAACTGCTGCCTATCAGAAAGGTAACTCATAAACCAGTTTAGGGGCAAGCCCCTAATACCAGTTATGATCAATTTATCTCTTAGGATTTTGTGGTCTACTGTATTGAATGCCTTTGTTATGTCGATTAACAGAGCAGCACAAATATTTCCAATATCCAAACATTTGTACACAGTTTCGAAGAAGACTAGTAAGGCATCCTCAGTACTCAACCCCTTTCTGAATCAAAATTGACTATCACTAAAGAACTTGTTTTTATTTAAAAATTTCAATAATTTCTTTTTTATTAATTTTTCCAATATCTTAGAGACAACAGAAAGCAGAGATATTGGTTTATAACAGTTGACCTGTTTAACATCACCCTTTTTAAATATAGGCACTGTATCAATCAGCTTTATACAAACAGGAAATTCACGGGTTTCTAAGCTCCTGTTAAAAAGATATACCAATATATTGATGATATGAGGCAAAACTCTTTTGACAATATTTAAACTTATGTTATCTAGACCAAGAGATTTATTATTTTTCAAAGTTCTTATTATAACTTGGATTTCTGATTGATCAATGGGTGAAAAGAAAATTGAATCTCTGGACTGCCGGCTCGAAAAATACTGGAAGTAATTAACAACAATTGCTGGTGAACTATTAATTGAATCATGTATTGAATGTGGCACATTTAAGAAAAAAACCACTATTATCATTTGCAATCATTGTTTTATCATTTAATACATCTGGGTCTTTATTAATCTCATTAATATCAATCATAGGTCTTCAATCGCCAATGATATCATTAACAATATTCCACTGCACACGAGGGTCTTCGGCATGATTCTCAAATCTATTCATATAGTAATTATCCTTAGCTAATTTTAATTGATTTTTAAGTCTATTCCTCAGTTTATTGTAATAACGTTTTATATTCAAATCATGAGGTATTGATATCATTAGTGCATACACATTTCTTCTTCTCAATGTTCCAGCGCACAGCTGTCTGTAATCCATTATTCTGTAATCTAGCTGTAGTTAAGTTTTCTTATTATTCATCTTACGTGCCTCTGTACTCATTTATATAGCATTATGAATCTTATTTATAAAAATTTAAAAACTTTCCGTTAGTGTAATGTCTGCGTATAAATCAGTCCAATCAATCTGTTGAATTTGTCTATCCAGTTTTAATGAAATTATGGATGTACTCTCACCAGACATATTTGTTCTCAGTTTATGCCTAATTTCGATTTTTAATATGGTCGTAAAGTGATCAGTAGTACTTACGTGTAGAACTCTACTATCATAATCTATGACATTTTGACAACTAGTGTCAAATCTTAAAAAAAAAAAAAAAAAAAAAAAAAAAAAAAACAATGATCAGTGCAACTTTCCTGCATTCCAACTATTCTAGTTGGTTCATTAATTAAACAATTATAACCATGTTTTAATGTTAATAAATATTTCACCAATAGGGTGAGATATTCATTAACAACATTATCATCCATCGTTATGTTACAATTTATATCACCGGCGTATATTATTTTTTTTGCCATTCATGTTGGTTAATATTGAATTTAAATCAATAAGGTATTGTGCCATAGAGGCCCTGTGCAGACTGTACACAGCGAGGAGGTCGAAGTCCACGACAGGTGAGGTGGAGGCAGTCAGCTGACCCCACTTCAGTGAACCTATTTACAATGGAACTGTAATAAGAATCTCTTACAAATACTGCGACACCGCCTGACCGATAACTGTCATTACAATGAAAGAAAGAATTGTAACCTTCTAGTCTATAATGACTGTATTCAGTCAGTACAACAATATCTGGATAGAAACTTAAATTTTTAATCTCACTTAAAAAAACATTAAAGTTCTGTCTTAGACTACGAATATTTTGATTGATAACAATAAATGAACAAGTATCTTGATTTAAAGAATATTGATTATGTAAATTAGTCTCCATTGCTAATTTATTGATTCAAAGACTCACTATAAGGAAGAATAAAGAATGAATATATACAACAATTATTTTTTATAGAAAAATTTAAAAAGAAAATAATTGAAATTAGTGCTTTAAATAAGTCAACAGGTACCTAAATAATTATGCAATCAAGTCGATACTGAAAATTATCAAGATATTGCTCACATGGTACCAAAACATTTAACTGAAATTACCAAAAACATTCCATTCGATACAGATATCACAAACACAACTTATTATACTAGACAAAATATAGAAATGTACTCTGATCATAATAATAAGTGATTGATGTATTAATTTTAATAATATCATATAAATAAATGAATGTAAAATCGTTAGAAAATGTATACTTTAACATATACCGTTTAACTAATGATTGAATTTAAGAAATTGAAACATTTCAAAAATTCGCCCAATAGACTTCACGTATTTAAAGAGAAAATAACAAATAATATAAAAAAACAATTTTGATTTAAGATATAAATAAGTAAAAATGTCACGTCAAATCTAAAAATGTTATTCTTACATTAAAAGAAAATACTGTACTTAATTAAGAATATATAAAACATTAATTAATGGCAATGGAATAGTATAATTTATTAATATGGAAATTGAGCAAACTACTATTAAATAAGATAATGATTTAAGATTTGTTATAAAGGAACACAAAATTAACCACTGCTTTTTATTTAGCAACAAAGTAAAGAGGACCCCAAGTTTTGTGACACAACTAACTGGATGGTAGAGTAAATTAATAAAATAAATAACCCAGATGGGTTATTTTTTTTCTTAATTTTTTATATATTTTATACACTCAAGATTTTATATATTTCTTATAGATAATAAGAAATATATAAAATCATAACAAAAATAAGAAACGAATAATACAAAAAATAACGACAATTTCTACTAGCCCACCTTACAAGCGTTGAAGGTTCTCCATCTTAGTCAAGACTACAACACGGTCACCAGCACTTTTCCGCATCAGAATTTTCCTTTTCCTGATCCACAAATAGGTGAAATATTAACCTTCTTCACCTGCCTGGCTGCCCCCAGAAGTCTTCGCCTCGCCGCGGTTAGGCTCTCATTGACGTACACCGGTCATGACGTCATCCCCATATCGTGAGTGGACAGATTCCTCTTCACTCTTATTTTCCGGACCAGTTCAATTGTTTTGATTGTTAAGTTTTTTTTACTTTAAAGGTTTAAATTCCTGCTGTTAATTTTGTTAAAATATTAATTTATAGTTTTAAAATTATATTTTGGCACTGACAACATATATTTTGTTATTTTTTATTTAGACCTAGTTGTTAAGTTTTGTATGTGTTATTTATTTTGTATATTGTCTTATGTTTAGTCTGGATTTTTGAAAAGCCAGTACCGTCCTATATTTTATTTTAATTTTCAATTTCATCAAAAGAGGATTGCTTGTTAACATTTAACATTTTTCCAATTCGGAGCCACCTAGAAATACTAGCCGACTTCCTAGCATTGGCGGAATAATGAGATGTGATTTAAATTGCCAGATGTTTTTGTCTGTTTAAACTTCTAAATTTTACAGTTAAATTCTTTCATTCTTGTTCACTTTTGGTTTAGCCACTTTGCATATTTTCTCTTTTGGGCTTTTACACTGTTATTTAATATTTTCTTATATTTGAATTTTTTGTTTACGAGACTTCTGCAGATATACATTACTGTTGTATGTTGATATTTAATATGTTGTTATTGTATTTATTGCTATTTGATTGTAATAATTTATCTTCTGGCCTTCTGCCTTTTTTTTATATATTTTTGCAATACATTGTCTTGTTTCCTCCCAGCTATCGAGTTATGTTTTAACCCTCCGAGTGTCGCCCGTGAGCCTATCCTATTATGAACTTGAGCCATTCCCCGTTTCAGCTCGCCTTCTTGGTGGGGGTCTCATGTGGTTGTTTACTTTAGAAAATTTTTGTTGCGAAAACCAACACTTGCAACATCTTGTAATTATATAGGTAGTTTTTTAGTACCCTGATGAAATCGACCGAACGTATCCACACCCATAGTGATACTAAGTAAAGCACTTTTTGGTTCTAGTTTTCTCATATCGTCATTTTGAAGAAGATGCACAAATAGTTTAGGGAGTAATGCTTTAAACTTAGTCACATCACTCGGAACGTAGGGTGCATCAGTTAAACTTAAACCATTAGAATTGTGGTGAATTATATAGTGCTTCTGTTCTTTAAGTTCCAAATATCTCTTTATGAGTTGAACGGTGGACTTTGATGACCATTAAACTGCTCCAACGATAGTAGAAACTGTTGCAGCTGCTGCTGCTGCTGTAGGTGACTTCTCCTCTTAGTTTTGAGTAGTACTGATGACGAACTCTCATATATGTTCAAGAAGTCTGCAGTAAATAAGCACCAGCACGGAGCATTAGAACCTGGGCAGTTTATTTTTAGGTTTTACATAATGTAAATACGAAATAAAAAAACCTCTTGTCCAGATTAAATATCACTCAAGGTGACCTTGAACCAGTTTCAAACATCGGTATGCCATAAACTACGCCACCTAAGTGACGTCATACAACGCCATGACGTTATTAAATACGTCATTCAATCTGCCTCTTACGTCATGAATAGATTATTTGTGCTAGACCGACAAATGCCACTACTCATGGGGACTACCAACGTTGATCACAGGGAGTTCAGGGACCAATGCTTAAAATAGTAAGAAAACTTGTTATTTTTTTCATATTGCATGGACTTGCATACAAATTTGTACTTAAATTTCGACTTCACTTTAAAAATGTATGCCGATGGGTGTTTTTAATTGTTTAGACTTTAAAACTACTCCTTCTTATAAAAACCAATAAAAAATATATTAAAATTGAATATAATTTTTCTCAGGTGAGTTGATTGCTTGATTATTAGGGACATTATTTCAGAATATTTTAACCCTTAAAATCAACCCGTATTATGTTTATATTAAACAAGAATATTTGCTCCAAAAAGTTTCATAATTTTTCACAGTGGTTTCATTTTAAAATGGTACTGCTAAAAATATTAATCTAATAATTTCATATTATTTTGCATATAAAAACTACCCCTTTCAATATGTAGTGCTTAAAAAGTATTGTTATACACATAAATTTAAAAAATACAAATATGTACCATTTCATAAAAAATATGTTTAAACACAAGTACAACCACGTATCTGGATAAATCTGGAGTTTCATCCTCTTCCTCGTCTTCTCACCTTCTTCATAAGTTGGAGCACGGTTCCAATTGCAATTCTCGCCAGAGCAACAAGTTGAGTTGCAGTAAAGCCCAACTTTCCAACATCAACATAAGGCTCCACATCCTTTTTTACAGTTACAGAATATGATTTGTAACAGCTCTTCGGGTGCAAGCAATACTTTCATTTTAACTGGATGAAATGAACCGTCTTTTGAAAACCATCCCCAGTCAGCTGGCTGAATGTGTTTGTTTTTAAGCCACTGTTGAATTTGAAGATAGGCGCTGTTAGCGTGTTCATCTGAGACATTTACAGTAGGCAAAACGGATAATAAAAGTTTAACAATTTTTCTTTCTATTTTTCGTTGTAGGCTTAATAAAAGATGCATAGCGCATCTGTTCGAGAAAGGCTTTCAAATCTTCAAGGTTTTAATGTCTTAAACAGTTCCATTCAATATTATTGCAGACATTTTAGAAACCGGTAGGTTCCGTAGTAGTATTACAAAATATTTCGGCGTTTTATCTTAAATCGGGCCTTATTACTTTATCCCATATGCGTTAGCATAGAGAAAGTATTGTGATTGTCCAAAACAAAAATTGTTTTCAAGTTGGTCTAAAAATCCATTTTAGGGTCCCCCTGAACCCATAAAAGTGTTTTTTTTTTTCGAAAAAATGTGGTGTCTATCCGTATGTGTGTCCGTCTGTGTGTATGTGCTGTTCGCTGGAGAGTAAACGGAAGGATCAATTTTTATAACATTTGGTATGTAGTTGTATTTAGCCAATATCTCTAGATATTTTTTTCACTGTTTTGAAGTGTTAGTTTTTTTTATTTTTATGGGCAAAAAACATACAAAAATATAATTGTCTCAAAAACGGTTCTAATGATTTTGATTACATTTT
Source organism: Stictocephala bisonia (assembly GCA_035578905.1). Taxonomy (NCBI): domain Eukaryota; kingdom Metazoa; phylum Arthropoda; class Insecta; order Hemiptera; family Membracidae; genus Stictocephala; species Stictocephala bisonia. The sequence goes on from JAQJVL010001784.1 coordinate 38,701, forward strand.
CAGAAAATAAGCGAATTACAATTTAAAATATTTTAGTAAACGCCGCATGTCTCTAACTTGACTAGTTTTTGAGTTATGAAAAAAACATGTAGGAATCAAACTGGTAATTTTCAAAATTTTGATTTTTTTTAGACTTTAATATGGGGGGAAAGTTTGTGCCGATTCTTTAGAACCATTCATTTTTATATAAGATCAAAAAATGTGTTTGCCTTTATCGTATCACGCTGAAACTGAATAAAACACGGCCAATGCACGTGAAAAAGATATTCATTATGCGCTGTTTAACACTATATTACAGCAAGTGTATATCCTTCGTTACCCCCGCTACGGCGAGGATTGCGCAATGCGCATTGTGAATAGCTATGGGCTTGGTTTGTCAGTTTCAAGGTTCACTAACGGAAACTGTGCATTTTTTAGGGATGATAACTATAAGATCTTTATTAAAGTACATACAAATTCCTTTCTTTCTTTTTTAATAAAATTTGTAGCATGAAAATAAGGACGATCCCTACTAATTAAATCATAAATGTAATAATATATGTTCGAGTGAGAATTGATGAAAGTGTGCGTATAGGAAAATAAGGACGATCCCTACTAATTAAATCATAAATGTAATAATATATGTTCGAGTGAGAATTGATGAAAGTGTGCGTATAGGAAAATAAGGACGATCCCTACTAATTAAATCATAAATGTAATAATATATGTTCGAGTGAGCATTGATGAAAGTGTGCGTATAGGAAAATAAGGACGATCCCTACTAATTAAATCATAAATGTAATAATATATGTTCGAGTGAGAATTGATGAAAGTGTGCGTATAGGAAAATAAGGACGATCCCTACTAATTAAATCATAAATGTAATAATATATGTTCGAGTGAGAATTGATGAAAGTGTGCGTATAGGAAAAATATTCCGGTAATGTAAGTCATCATGCTTTGGTTTGTGATTATCGAACTTTCCGAGAAAAAAATCTGATTGGGTTATTAATCGTAACTCCTTTATTTTCTATGATAGAAAACTCATCCAAAATTTATTTTGTAGGGTTTTTCCAAAGATGCAAGGTTATTTATATTAAATCAATTTAAATCTTTTAATTTTAAAAGGGGGTGAGTTAAATGGCTCAAATAAGATAATGTTAGCACTATACATTTTCAAATTTCATACCTCCCTTAATTTTTGTTGTAAAAAAAATTGAAAAAGGAATATGTTTGAAATTAAAGAGGCTAAAATGTAATAACCTAACATTATTTTACTCATATCCAGTAGTTTACCAGTTTCCTAAGTTGTTATTAATACATAAATAAAGGGAAGTGAAAGATGGCGACGACTAATTATAATTAGGGTGGTAATTAGAGGGTTGTTCTCACTGATTTTTTTAACTGAAAAAAATAGGGATCGTCCTTATTTTCATAATAACTGAATGCTACAGATTTTATTGAAAAAAGAAAGGAATGTTTAAGTACTTTGAAAACGATTCTGTAAGTTATCCCTGACAAATGCATAGTTTCCGTTACTTGACCTTGAAAGTGACAAAGAAGAGGTAACCTTTACAAGCCATCTCTGTAAATATTGTGGACAGGTAGTATGTATTTCCACAAATTAAATGAGTTTACTTTGTAATTGTCTTTGAAAATAAACTTATTATTATTAAATTAAGAGCTGTCATTTTTAATAATTTGCTAATTACTTTTTTTATTTTCTGAATTATTTACTTGTTTCATGTTTATTATTTTCTTTATTTTTAAAAACTTCACTCGCCAGTTCACATGGACTGCAGCTACGAGTGAAGAACCGACCGCTAGCTTAGTTGGGGATTCGAACCTTGGGCACGGTAGTCACTGAGTCTGTGGCCACAAGGTCACGCCGCCATTATCACACAGCTATCAACAGTACGAGCACGCCGCTAGTGTGATTGACCTTACCATGTCACAACAATTACGTGTCGATTACTCACACATTTGTCCAAACAGCACGTTCAATTTTGTCCCTCAAGAAGTTATCATTTTTTCTTTTAGCAATAGGAGAAGGACAAATCCCGTAGACCATCACATTTAGAACTGTAGCTATAGGAGAAGGACAAACACCGTACACCATCACATTTAGAACTGTAGCTATAGGAGAAGGACAAACACCGTACACCATCACATTTAGAACTGTAGCTATAGGAGAAGGACAAACACCGTACACCATCACATTTAGAACTGTAGCTATAGGAGAAGGACAAACACCGTACACCATCACATTTAGAACTGTAGCTATAGGAGAAGGACAAACACCGTACACCATCACATTTAGAACTGTAGCTATAGGAGAAGGACAAACACCGTACACCATCACATTTAGAACTGTAGCTATAGGAGAAGGACAAACACCGTACACCATCACATTTAGAACTGTAGCTATAGGAGAAGGACAAACACCGTACACCATCACATTTAGAACTGTAGCTATAGGAGAAGGACAAACACCGTACACCATCACATTTAGAACTGTAGCTATAGGAGAAGGACAAACACCGTACACCATCACATTTAGAACTGTAGCTATAGGAGAAGGACAAACACCGTACACCATCACATTTAGAACTGTAGCTATAGGAGAAGGACAAACACCGTACACCATCACATTTAGAACTGTAGCTATAGGAGAAGGACAAACACCGTAGACCATCACATTTAGAACTGTAGCTATAGGAGAAGGACAAACACCGTACACCATCACATTTAGAACTGTAGCTATAGGAGAAGGACAAACACCGTACACCATCACATTTAGAACTGTAGCTATAGGAGAAGGACAAACACCGTACACCATCACATTTAGAACTGTAGCTATAGGAGAAGGACAAACACCGTACACCATCACATTTAGAACTGTAAAGACTCGTTAGTTGAGAAAATTATATAAATAAGAAATCATCTCTACCTATCCTAAGTCTCCGTTGTGCTACAAACTCAGTGAGAATTAATTTGGAAATTTATTGTCTTTGTTCCAATATTGACAATGTATAGGCAAGTTTTGTTCAGGCAATGCTTCTGTGACGAGGTATTAAGCCACTTTTACTAATATTTCTTATGCTACTAATATTTCTTGGCAAAACTGGCTAATACTTACTCACCTAGGTGTCATCTTCCTTTTTGGAAATTGTTTAAAAAATTACTATAAAGGTATTTTTTATAGTGATTGATTGGTCAAGAATAGTAATGGATCAATTTTACGCATGTGTATTATACTTATAAAATTAATAAACTGGGTATAAAATTAAGACAAATATCTAAATTACAGTTAATTAGTAATTTTCAATGCCATAATTTTTTATATTTGGTCAATAGGTAATAATAATAATAAAACTATTTTGATTGATTAAATGCGTACATACATGTAATGAACATGTTTACATTGCACTACACTGGGTGTCAGTTGGGGGGCTGTCACAGTTCGCAACGCAGTTAGTATTGTTGGTGGATCAGTTCGTTCGGTATCTATATGTTGTTGTAGGACTCCTAGAGTATCTACGTATTATGGTAGCACTCTAGTTAGGACACCATCTGCAATTCGCTACGCACGCAGTACTGTAGACGGGTCAGTCAGTTCGGTATCTACGTATTATGGTAGAACTCTAGTTAGGACACCGTCTGCAGTTCGCTACGCACGCAATACTGTAGACGGGTCAGTCAGTTCGGTATCTACGTATTATGGTAGCACTCTAGTTAGGACACCATCTGCAATTCGCTACGCACGCAGTACTGTAGACGGGTCAGTCAGTTCGGTATCTACGTATTATGGTAGCACTCTAGTTAGGACACCATCTGCAGTTCGCTACGCACGCAATACTGTAGACGGGTCAGTCAGTTCGGTATCTACGTATTATGGTAGCACTCTAGTTAGGACACCATCTGCAGTTCGCTACGCACGCAATACTGTAGACGGGTCAGTCAGTTCGGTATCTACGTATTATGGTAGCACTCTAGTTAGGACACCGTCTGCAGTTCGCTACGCACGCAATACTGTAGACGAGTCAGTCAGTTCGGTATCTACGTATTATGGTAGCACTCTAGTTAGGACACAGTCTGCAGGTCGCTACGCACACAATACTGTAGACGGGTCAGTCAGTTCGGTATCTATGTATTATGGTAGCAGTCTAGTTGAGGCACCGTCTGCAGTTTGCTACGCACGCAGTATTGTAGACGGATCAGTCAGTTCGGTATCTATGTATTATGGTAGCACTCTAGTTAGGACACCGTCTGAAGTTCGCTACGCACGCAGTACTGTAGACGGATCAGTCAGTTCGGTATCTATGAGTTTTAGTAGCACTCCAGTTGAGGCGCTGTCCGCAGTTCGCTACGTACGCAGTATTGTTGTGGGTCAGTCAGTTCGTTGTCTATGAGTTGTGGTAGCACTATGAGTTACTGTCCGCAGTTCGCTACGCAAGCAGCGTTGTTGGTGGGTCAGCCAGTTCGGTATCTATGTGTTGTGGTAGCACTCCAGTTCGGGCGCCATCTGAAGATCGTTACGCACGCAGTATTGTAGACGGGTCAGTCAGTTCGGCGCTGTGTGTTATGGAATCACTTTAGTTGGGGCGTTGTCCACAGTTCGCTTTGCACGCAGTATTATTGGCCGGTTAGTTAGTTTGGTGTTTCTTATCTATTTGTTGTGGTAGCACTCCAGTTTGGGGGCTGTCCGCAGTTCGCTAAGCACACAGTATTTTTTGGTGGGTCATTCAGTTTGGTATATATGTGTTGTGGTAGCACTCCAGTTCGGCTGTTGTCAGCAGTTCGCTAAGCATACAGTATTGTTGGTGGGTCATTCACTTAGGTGTCTATGTGTTGTGGTAGCACTCTAGTTGGGGCGTTGTCCGCAGATCGCTAAGCACACAGTATTATTGGCGGGTCAGTTAGTTTGGTGTTTCGTATCTATGTGTTGTAGCTACCACACCGCACTCCAGGTGCGGACAGCGCCCCACCTGGAGTGCTAACTCCAGGTAGGGCGCTGTCCGCAGTTCGCTAAGCACGCAGTATTGTTTGGTGGGTCATTCAGTTCGGTATCTAAGTGTTGTGGTAGCACTCCAGTTCGGGCTCTTGCCGCAGTTCGCTAAGCATACAGTATTGTTGGTGGGTCATTCACTTCGGTATCTATGTGTTGTGGTAGCACTCTAGTTGAGGCGCTGTCCGTAGTTCGCTACGTACGCAGTATTGGTGTGGATCAGTCAGTTCGGTATCTATGAGTTTTAGTAGCACTCCAGTTGGGGCGCAAGTCATAGTTCGCTACGCACGCAGTATTGTTGGTGGGTCATTCAGTTCGGTATCTACGTGTTGTGGTAGCACTCTAGTTGAGGCGCTGTCCGCAGTTCGCTACGTACGCAGTATTGTTGTGGATCAGTCAGTTCGGTATCTATGAGTTTTAGTAGCACTCCAGTTGGGGCGCTGTCCGCAGTTGGCTACGCACACAGTATTGTTGTAGATGATTCAGTTCGGTATCTATGTGTTGTAGTAGCACTCCAGTTGGAGCGCTGTCCGCAGTTTTCTACGCACGCAGTATTATTGGCCCCAGGAGTGACTGTGGGTCAGTCAGTTCAGTGCCTGTGCATTGTGGAATCGTAACAGGATGGACTCAAGGATATTCAGTGCATTGTTGTGATTATCAGTCGTGGAGATATTGTGTGTAAGCATTCTAATAGTTAACCTTAGGTCGTGTGTATTTTGCAGTTAAACATTAATATAAAATTTTAGTTTCAGTAAACACAAAAATTAATTAATATGTTACAAGTATATTTAGTAACGAAAAATATGTGATCATAGTTTTAAAGTTGAACAAAGTACATTACATTTATAAAAGCTAATTATTTATAAAATTGTTTAAATCATAAAGTATGAATTTAAATTTACTCTATTTTCAAGTTCTAACCTCTTAATTTTAGAATAGTTTTGAAAAGTTATTAAGTTTTAAATCAAAGACATCCACTCAAGTAAATCTGCCATAATGCAATTGAGTTTTTTATTATATTCTGGAATTTCCTGCAATCTTTATTGGATTGACACTGAACATCTTTCGGCAGGAACATAATCTCTAAACAGAAAAGTAAAGAACGAGAATAAAAAGGAGAGGACTGTTAGAAGTTCCTTAGTTAAGTTTCATAATACAGTATAGCGCTCAGGATTGTAAGTTCTAATGTTGAGGCTATGTTTAGTTAATTATTACATTATGGAAAAAAGAAATGCTTATTTAACATCTTATATATCGTGTACAGTAATAATTCATAATATGATATACAATATATAAGTTAATTATTCATCAATAAACTGTAAAACAACAAACATTATTTTTAAAATGTTCACTTGGACTAATAAATTATTTTATTACAGCGTATAATGTACTTTCAGTTGAAAATGTCGTAGTTAATGTTATTTTGGTTCAAAAGTAAGCTTTGTAAATTTACATAAAATCTATTACATCTGCATCCGTCATTTTTTATAAGGTTTACTTAGATATTTTTTTGTTTGGTTGTTTTAAAGTCAATCACCCAAAACATAAATGTAATCCTTCATAAACATTCCCTTAACGTAAATAAATATAGTTTTAACTATCCTTTCAAAATTATTAACGAGTAGATAATACATTAATTATAAGTATCCCTACCACAAACACGATCTTCGTGTTTACGAAGACTGTATGTATATCTCGACGATGCATTATGTCGTATATTGACGATTTTATGACGAGTTAAATTTGTTTAACTTGTAATAAACTTTATACTGTACCTAAAAAAGGCACTAGCTATTTTAAATAATCAGTACTTTCAATAAAAAAGAGTTAACTCTGGAAGTTTTCTACATTAGCATATACCCTATATATGTATATACTGTATATTCATGTAAGTTTAATAATGTGGAACTGGAAGTATCGTTTGTTTGACGAGTGCCAGACGTAGTACTGGTTCTATCGCTACCTTATTTGCGTAGTAAACTTCATTCTTTGTAGGGTCAGTTGTGTTTTTATATAAAATATCCTAAATAGTTTCCATTTACTTACAGTGAAAGAAATTATATTTAACCCATCCCGTAAAAAATTTTAACACGGATTTATTTATGGAGTTGTTGAATGACACTAAAAACCAGAGTTACCCAACTATTTCGAACACAATTTTGGCAGATTAAGGGAGACACATATTTCATTTTAAAAATATCCTATTTTGAGAAATACTTATTTAAATAACAATTTGAATAGATCTTGTCAATTTCAAAACAAATATATGATGCCTCAACCCCAAAGATAGTAGGTTACTTATTATCCTAATAAATTTACTTACAGATAAATACAGCATAATTCTTCCCAAGAAGATAAGGCTGAATGTTTTATTGTAACATTTTGTTTATGATCACTCAATGGTTTATAACATGATATTAGAATATGGGATTGATATGAACTTATTAAATTATAAACTTATAAAATATAAGTACTAGAATTATGAAGTATAAATTATAACAATTAGTAGCGATGTCATACTTCTGTTTGGAATTAAAACATTGCAAAACTTTCAAAGTAAATCTCACCTTAAACATTACTTTATTTATGACGCGACTGTATTGCTACGTATTGACGCCACTATAAGAATGACAGTAATTATTTACATGTTCTATTTTTCCTCTTCTTCATTTCCAATGATGTTTCGGATTAACAACCCCCCCCTGTATCAAATTTATCCTAACGGCAGTGTACTTAGATTTCTTCCAAACGTTTTGCTTTGTTCATGTTTGTTATTCAACATACTTGTGGACAGTTATGTTGCCGGACATTTCGTTGATTCAAATATATACAGAGTGTTACAACAAGGTGAGGCTGGCTGTACAATACACACAGGGTGTTACAACAAGGTGGGGCTGGCTGTGCAATACACACAAGTGTTACAACAAGGTGGGGCTGGCTGTGCAATACACACAAGTGTTACAACAAGGTGGGGCTGGCTGTGCAATACACACAAGTGTTACAACAAGGTGGGACTGGCTGTGCAATACACAAGTGTTACAACAAGATGGGGCTGGCTGTGCAATACACACAGGGTGTTACAACAAGGTTGGGCTGGCTGTGCAATGCACACAAGTGTTACAACAAGGTGGGATTGGCTGTGCAATACACACAGTGTGTTACAACAAGGTGGGGATGGCTGTGCAATACACACAGGGTGTTAAAACAAGGTGGGGCTGGCTGTGCAATAAACACAGGGTGTTACAACAAGGTGGGGCTGGCTGTGCAATACACACAGGGTGTTACAACAAGGTGAGGCTGGCTGTACAATACACACAGGGTGTTACAACAAGGTGGGGCTGGCTGTGCAATACACACAAGTGTTACAACAAGGTGGGGCTGGCTGTGCAATACACACAAGTGTTACAACAAGGTGGGGCTGGCTGTGCAATACACACAAATGTTACAACAAGGTGGGACTGGCTGTGCAATACACACAAGTGTTACAACAAGGTGGGGCTGGCTGTGCAATACACACAGGGTGTTACAACAAGGTGGGGCTGGCTGTGCAATACACACAGGGTGTTACAACAAGGTGGGGATGGCTGTGCAATACACACAGTGTGTTACAACAAGGTGGGGATGGCTGTGCAATACACACAGTGTGTTACAACAAGGTGGGGATGGCTGTGCAATACACACAGTGTGTTACAACAAGGTGGGGGTGGCTGTGCAATACACACAGTGTGTTACAACAAGGTGGGGATGGCTGTGCAATACACACAGTGTGTTACAACAAGGTGGGGATGGCTGTGCAATACACACAGGGTGTTAAAACAAGGTGGGGCTGGCTGTGCAATAAACACAGGGTGTTACAACAAGGTGGGGCTGGCTGTGCAATACACACAGGGTGTTACAACAAGGTGAGGCTGGCTGTGCAATACACACAGGGTGTTACAACAAGGTGGGGCTGGCTATGAATTTTCTGATTCTATGTTTGATTTTAAGCTAAAAATGAAGAATAATATTTCTTCAATTTCTGCTCTGTTTAGCAGCTAGACGCTATTTTGTTTGTTTATAAAACAAATTTTTTGTTATCTTTACGTTTTTTACAAAACTCGGTAAATAGGTTCATGTTAGAAGGTAGTATTTGATAAAAAAATAATTTTAAATTATCTTGATTATTTTCTATATTTTTCTTGATTATTTTCAAAATTATGGCCATTTTGTTTTATTTTAACAAATATCTAAAAAACAATTGGTTTTATAAAAATTGTGTAAGATACAAAATTGTTTTTAAATATCTTTACCTTTTGAATTATATCTCATTTGTAAAAATCGGTTAAGAAGTAATTAGCTGAACTAACATTAATTCACATTCAGTTCAAATACTATCAAATTACTGAAGTAGTAGCCATTTAGTTTACATGTGCACTAATGTTAGTTCATAACATTGTTATTTCTTAACATATTTTAAAAATGAGGGATCATTGGAAAGGTAAAGCTATTTTAAAAACATTTTTGTGTCTAACAAAATTTTTATAAAACCAGATATTTGTTAAAATAAAAACAAAATAGCCGAAATTTTAAAAATAATTAAGATAAATTTATAAAATAATCAACATTATTTTAAAATAATTTTTATCAAATACTACCTTCTATCGTGAACCTATTTACCGAGTATTGTAACAATCGTTAAGATAACAACAAATATATAAATTGTTTTATGAAAGAAAAAACAAACAAAATGGCGTCGAGCTGCTAAACAAAGCGGAAATTAAAAAAAATATTCTTCATTTTTAGCTTAGAATTACACATAGAATCTGAAAATGCATAGCCAGCCCCACCTTTTTGTAACATCCCGTGTATACGTTGTATTGGCCCACCCACCGACGCCCAATACACATATTGGTATTGGTATTGGTGGTATTGGCCCACCCGCCCACGTCCAACACATACACGGATCTCTGAATGATAAAAAATTGAGAAATCAAAATTGAACAATTGATTAAAGCACGACGTTTTTTATAATTGTATTGCTAGATTTACAAACCATAGTAGACCTGAATCTGTTTTCAAAATACTGTAGTTTAAACAAGTATCATGAAACGTAGCTTGCATAAATAAATATTAGTTTATTAAACTCTGCACATAAATTAAAATTAGAACGATTTTATTTATACTCGACTCGGGCTAGCCATGGGTCCCATATAGTGTAGATTTATATTAGAAGTAAAATTAAAACATTGGAACTAATCTTAGACATACAGTAGTCGTTTTTTCATATTTCATAGGTAATGATGTCAGTTACAACGCGCATCAAATCGGTACATCTTGATAATACATTAACCGATTTAGCCGTTTAGACGCGCTAGGGTCGTTCGCAGCACACGAGCTAGTTAGCTCTACGCAGATGTCGAAATATTTTCTATATGATTTGGCATTACTATGAAATTATGGAAATATGAAACACAAGGATATAATAAACACAAATTATATATTCTAAAATAATTTCATGTAATACAGATAATTAAACAATATGAATTACGCACTAAGAATCTCAATTGTTTCCTCACTAAAGGATTTGTAGAGTGATGACAGATTGGGGTTTTACGTATTCCTAAGTAACTCTTGACGATCGGCGCCTTAAGAATAAATAAATAAAATAAATAAATAACCATTTTTCATATTCCTTTCTATTAAATCGAGAGTAAACAACTTGAACCGTTAATGTATATATATATAAGGCAAAGCCCTCACTCACTCAGTCACTCATCACTACTTCTCCCACTTTCCGTAATCTTACAGAGCTGAAATTTAGTATACATGTTTGTTGTTGGCTAAATAGGAAAACTAAAGTATTTTCATCTTTATAAAACACTTTTATTAGGAAATAATATTCTCTTTCAAGTCTACACCAAATCTATTGCTTACACAATTAATAAAAAGATTCTCAATATAAAACACGAATATGAAAATATTTCCATCAAAATAATAGTGGATACAGTTGGCAGAAACCGAAGTTCCCACGCGACTGAAACCCCTTTTAAACTGCAAAACCTAAACTATATTATTATTACTTATGAAATGTTCGTGAGTATCTTTGGTTGACGCTCAGTACAGTTGTATGCACAACAAGAAACAGGTGTCATAAACGTTTCATCAGCTGTAAATGGAAAATTAAAAAAAACTGTTCACAAACACAACGGAGTGTATGGCACCAGCCGCCGACTCTTGCCAACAAACGGGAGGGGGAAGGCGGACCGAATACGCGCCAGTGCCACCGCTGTAGTCAGCGATCTAGTTATTCTTATACATCGATGGGGGTACTTCACCCTCGTCAAACTGCGAGGGTCGGACATTCAGCCCGGACGGTCTAAATGTCCGACCATGCAAAACAGGTAATATACTTTTTTTTCAGCGAAAATTATATTTTTGGCACTGTAAAGAAAGTAAACGCGTGCCTATTAGGTTTATTTTGAAAGGACTACGGAGCTACTGGTTCTAATTTTTAAAATTTTTATTTGACAGTTAAAAATAACCCTTCAGCCTTTGCTTTTTAATATTTATGTGTTTGCTATTAACAAACATCAATTTTTAATTTATTTCGTGTTTGTTTGAATTTTAATAACGTTTTTGCTTGTTATTTCATCATTGTATGGTTGGAAAAATGGTTATCCAGTCTTGCCATGTTGAAGCCGGCAAACACAGAGACCATATTATATTTATAGTTAATAATGTTAGAGACAACTCGTTCACGCTGCCAACACAAATATGAGGATGAACAAAAATCAGTGATAATGGTTGTTTAAGTAATTTCAATATTCTTTAATCATAAATCCTTATATATACGTGAGCCGGTTTTTGTCAACGCAACTCCTCCCTTATTTCTTGACCAATTTAAAACGGTTGAGGTGTCAAAAATTTGCCTCTGTTCGTAGTTGTGCAATAAGGTTTTAAATCTTCAATATTTTGTCCCTGGAGGGTGTGGGAAGCTCTGAAAGTAAGTTTTTTTGGCCATAACAATAACACGGAGAGACATTTAAATGAATTGAAAAGTAACAGCTGTTCGATTGTATATAATGAATTCCAAAAAGTTATCAGCTACTGAAATGTGAACAATTGTGTTTATTGTTTTATAATGTGACTATACTGAGGTAATATTGAGTCTAGGTTAGATCTTTCATAATGTCAAACCAGGGAAGGTTGTAAGCATGGCTTTATTCAAATTCGATTGTAGAGCTCCGTTCCACTTGACTCGAAGGTTTCAATGGTAAACTAATGCAGTTATTTCATTTGTTAAGTACTTACTAGTACTTAACAAATGAAATACACATAGTACTTAGCTGTTAAACAAATATAATTAGATTAAAGCAAATTTCTTTGTTACCGTGCACATTCTTACATATGAGACGCCGACACAACGTTGTGAGTATTTTAAGGCGAATATGAATGATGATATATGACTGTTGGATGAGTGTGGATGAGTGTAGTCTGGTTACTAACTTAGTTCAACTGTTCCTCAGAAAGGGTAATTTATTAATAGCCCAACAGCCAAGGCAACTAAGGGACCTACAGCTTTACATGGAATCCGAACTACGTAGTGTTGTTTGATTTTCAGCTAATTGACAAGCCTTATTGATATGGAGGTATTTTCTTTACTTAATTAATCATCAACTGTGAAAAAACAAATGAAATGAAAACTTTTGAAATAATTATTCTGCAGCAAAGCACGGGTAAACGGCTAGTAGATTATAAAATGTGTGGAATTTTTATAATAGAAAACTTAAAATTGACAAATCAGGGGTTTAATATTTTTTAATACAACACGCATGGTATTGTAAACGAGGTGCAACGTTTTATTTTTATTATTTATTTTTTTTTACTAAGAATCAATCACTATCAAGGAAAGCAGATTCTTCCTTCCGAACTTGCGTAATGCCAGAGCACCTAGAAATTATTTCATGAAATTGTGCTTTGAATAAATTTATATTCAAGAATTGCCTTCACGTGGCATGAATAACACGTTAGATTGACGTAATTTGTGTTTGTGGAGTGGGAGTGTACGCCGTTAGGATATCCGGTCTGTACGACGTGGTCCCAACCTTGGTTTACCCGACACCATTCGCAAGGTGTCAAAGCAAAGCATTTATTTATACCCATCAAGATATCATTTTGTTTGTTAGCTAGTAAGTCAGTGAGAAAAGATTTAAATTTCAGGAAAAAACTGTCTTCGTTAAAGTTGGGAGACCGACAAATTCCAATTACGATCAATTCAGAATTTGTTGAATGAATTTTGAATCTTTTTCAGTTGTATCTTTAAGTGAAAGTATAGCAAATATTAAATTAACTGCGACCTTCCCCTCCACCTGTGTAGAATTATCTACACTACGAGTTTGCTAATTTGAAGCTTGAAATATTACAAAGATTGATATTTTTGTTGTTCAACTCATTCTCAGTTACATCAAGTAGTATGTCAGTTTTCATGTCTTCACACATGAGTTGGAGTTAATATAATTTGTAGGTGGGAAACTGTACGTTTTTATTATGCATTCGGATTGAAGTGTGATTCAAAAATTAAGACTGTATGTCATTGTATTTTTACATCAGTTAATTTAATCCGTTGTTGGCAAGAGAGCTTCCTTAAAGAGAAATGCTCCCACTAAATTGAGAGCTTACGACAACCTCGGCAAAGGAATTGTGTCCAACAGGAGTCTCATAGGTCCACATAGTCCATAAAAAAAAAAAAAAAAAAAAAAAAAAAAAAAAAAAAAACTATGACTTCATGCTGAAAACAAGCACTCAGTTTTGTCTGTGATTTGTTTGAGTTTTGAAGTTGAAATTGTCTAATTTATTGTTTGTATTGTATTTTTTTTATGAATTTTAAACATCGAATTTTATACTGAAATCAAAATCTAGGTAATATTATAATTTGCACATTTTAATTTTGAGTTTGTACTTTAAGTTAACCTAAACAGCTTAATCTTCAATTAATTGGTTCTTATAATACTATTCAATCCAAACATTGATGTCAGCTGTTTGAATAAACATTATGTCTTTTGATTATAACTCTTAAATTAATAAAATTTTCTTACCAAATCAATTACATAACTCGTAGCAGAAGAAACATATTACACAGAGATCCACGCAGAATTTCTTCGGAGTCGATGATCGCTTAAAGCAAGTGAACTCCTCTGGTTGCAGTTACATTCTTAACTGTACTGCCCTCCTAAATCTCTCTTTTCTTTTTTTGATACTTCACAGGCAGATTATCAGGAATCTGACTCTTTGGGGTGGATCGAGTAGCTCCATTTGAGTCCAATTGATAAAATAAATTATATTGCCAGCTAGAAATGTCCAGCAAAAGTGTATGTCCAGTGTACGTAATTTCTGTTAGTCAGCAAGACAAGAGCATTCTGTGTGATGGGAAGTGTGGTAGATGGTTCCACTCATCATGTGTTAAATCATCTTCCACTGAGTACAATAAATTAGCTAAGGATCATGATCTAAAATGGACATGTGGCCGCGATGACTGTATTAATGATACCACCCAATCTATGAACACTCTGATTCAGCAAATATCCGCACTTTCCAGCAACATAGCCGACTTATCCACGAAAGTAAATTTACTAATATCCATTCCAGCTAAGATTGATACCATCATTACAGAAATTGACAATATCAATAAAACCTTGATCTGGGTCGACACCGCGCAGTTTCTTCACCAACAGAAGGAGTCTCACAGGTCCACGTAGTTGGTCGTCGCCTTGCCCCGCGCAGTTTCTTCACCAACAGAAGGAGTCTCACAGGTCGACGTAGTTGGTCGTCGTCTTGCCCCGCGCAGTTTCTTCGCCGATAGAAGGAGTCTCACAGGTCCACGTAGTTTGTCGTCGTCTTGCCCCGCGCAGTTTCTTCACCAACAATTCTGCCATAAGTTTCTTACCACGACTCGATAGGTGTTGAACATGTCTCGTGAAATATCTTCCACTTATTCCCTCGAGGTTCAGTACTTAGAAGTTGTGCTATGCAGCTAATTCTTCTATTAAGGCATTCAAGTGTATAGTTTTGTCATGGATGGGATGGTCTGGGTCCACAGAGCACAGAATAGGAATAGAGTCGCTATCCCTATACAACTAGCGAACATTACGGCACTTGAGGCAAGTTCCGCCATATGCATTTGGGCAACTTGCTCGGTGTGGTCGTCAGGCGAGTGAAAATATTTAGCGCCCGCGTTTCATTAAAACTGCGATTTGACACACTTACAACTGAGTGAAAATTACGAAATTTTATAGAGTAATAGAAAATCGTTGAGTGGTGATGATTCTAACAATTCTTAAATATTATTGGCCACTGTTTAATTATATAAATACAAAAAGTCAGGTTTAATAATATATGTCAACTGGTTTAGTCACAATCGTAGGTATGAGAAGAGGGGGAATAGTCGAGGCACCTGCAGTGGTTCTGCGGCCGGCTATACAACAGATCGCGACACCTGCAGCGGTCCCGCGGCCGGCTGTACAACGGACCGCTACACCTGCAGCGGTCCAGCGGCCGGCTGTACAACGGACCGTGATACCTGCAGTGGCCCCAAGGCGGCTGTACAACGGACCACGGCACCTGCAGTGGCCCCGCGGCCGTCTGTACAACAGATCGCAACACGTGCAGCGGTCCCGCGGCCGGCTGTACAACGGACGATATACAGCTATAAGGTGACCATATTTGTAATGACCTCAAAGCGGGACACACATTAGGAGGGTCAGCCCCCCCCCCCAACCATGTTAAAGGTATTTTCAAAAATTGACAGAACTAAACGTCCTAAACTCATTATTTTATCTATTTTTGCACTTAAATTCACAGAAAGCAAAGGTAAAACTTGACTGTTCAGGTAGTAAAAGTAACACAATTACACTAATCGGAACATCGGTTAAATTACTTTATTAATAATGAAACAAACAAAAATACACATTTAACAATTGAAAATATTGTAAGTTACACAGAAAAATCAACTGATTGAAGTTTACTGTCCGAGAATAATTGGAATACTATGTAGACAAGTTTGTGATACATCTTCTTTTACCAGACTTGTAAAAAGGTTGATTGGCAAATTGGTAAAGTTTAAATTTTCAATGCAATCTCAACACATTTCAATATAAAAACAAGAGTACAGTATGTCCACTAGCTTACACGTTCACTCATTGGCATACTTTTTTGATGAATATATGTCTTTAAGGAGAGCTGGTTCTCCATTTATTTTGTCATGAAACTTATCACAAGTTAGTACAACATTGTACTTCAGCATAAGCATTCCTCTTAAAGTTGGAACGTTCAATTGAGATTTATTTTCAGTCTATATATTGTTCATGTTAGTAAACACTCGTTCAACTGGAGCATTAGTTCCTGGCAGACACAGAAGCAACTCAGCGATGTATCGTAAGTGTTCGTATGGAATGTTCTTTTGTTTACCACAGTGTGTGTATGGGTGGGCGGGTGGGTCAATACCACTGTACGTGTATGGGTGGGTGGGTGGGTCATTACCACAGTGGGTGGGTGGGTGGGTCAATACCACAGTGCGAGTATGGGTGGGCGGGTGGGTCAATACCACTGTACGTGTATGGGTGGGCGGGTGGGTCAATACCACAGTGGGTGTATGGGTGGGTCAATACCACTGTACGTGTATGGGTGGGTGGGTGGGTCAATACCACTGTACGTGTATAACTTTAATTGAGAAATACCTCTACCCATCTTGGTAGATCGAAGTTTTCAGCTCACACCATTCTGACAACTTTCAATTTGTGACATATTTTTTAGACAGTTTATTTCATCAAACAGTTTGTTGTCATCAATAATGATCCCCCCCCTCTCTCTCTCTCTATCTATCTATCTCTCTTTCTCTCTCTGGTCCCTAGGTCACTCTCGTAATAATACAAAGGTAAAAAGTAGCGAACTCACTCACTGAGATAACCTATGCTACGCGAAACTACAAACTATCCAAAACTACAAAATTCCCCGATGCAGGTATAGTTTACAAGGAACCAAATAAACAATACGCTTAAATGTTTAAGTGTATGCAATGTCCTTGTTGCTTTTATATTGTGAAAGAGTCAGTCAAGAACATTTTATTTTGGGATATAATATTAGATAATATTTAAAGCGGAACGTTTATTCTTTTATCTTTATCCTGCTAAAGCGGGACATTAGCGTCCCCCGAGTAAATCTGGGGACAGCGGGACACTAATCTAAAAAGCGGGACTGTCCCGCCGAAAGCGGGATGGATGGTCACCTGAACTAGGATCTAGTCAGATTGCACATATAAGTAAATAATCTTTATTTATTAAATAACATATTCTATTTATAAAACAATATAAAATATACACTTAGTTATAACATGTTATATGTAAAGGGTTATTCTAAATGATGGACCCAATTTAATAAATTCGTATTTATTTAAGTATAAATTCAAATTGAATAATTTATACACCAATGGAAAAAGAAAAATTAAAAGTTTTTTTTTTACATATTTATAAATGTTCAATATGTCCCCCTTGTGCTGCACGGCAAACATATAAACGGTAGCCAAACTCGTCCCACACACGAGAAAGCATATCTTCTGTTACTGAGTGCGCAGCAGTGATACGGTTCTTCAGATCATCCAGAGTTGCTGGTAGAGGCGGGACGTAAACAGCTTCCTTGACGTAACCCCATAAGAAATAGTCACATTGGGTGAGATCAGGAGATATCGGAGGCCAGAGGTGTAGAGCCAGATGCGTCCTATCCAACGCCCAGGAAGTGACTGATTCAAAAAGTTTCGGACATCAAGATGCCAATGGGGCGCAGCTCCATCCTGTTGGAAAATGAAGTCCTGTGAATCTTCCATAAGTTGAGGGAACAGCCATTGTTCCAACATGTCCAGGTAACTGATTCCAGTCACAGTTCTTTCCGCAAAAAAGAATGGTCCATAAACCTTTGTACGAGATAAGCCACAGAACACGTTTACCTTTGGCGAGTCTCTTTCATGTTGTAATGTTGCATGTGGATTTTGTAGACCCCATATGCGTACATTGTGTCTGTTGACTTTCCCACTGAGGTGGAACGTAGCTTCATCGCTATAAACGATACGCTGTAGAAATCCGTTATCCTCCATCATGTGTAGCATATCATCACAAAATTCAATACCCTTCACTTTGTCTTTAGGTTTTAGAGCCTGCACAAGTTGTAATCGATAGGGCTTGTACAGTAAACGTCTTCGCAGAACTTTCCATACAGTTGGTTGGGGTATGCCAAGTTCTCTACTAGCTCTATTGGTTGACTTACGTGGACTGCGAACAAAACTTTCTTCAATTCGTCTTACGTCATCCTCAGATACACGCGGCCGGCCTGAGCTTTTTCCTTTACACACACTTCCAGTTTGTTGAAATTGCGTAAACCAACGGCTAATGCTTTTTCTTGTCGGTGGTTCAATACCGAATTTGAGACGAAATGTCCGCTGCACTGTAACTTGCGACTCACTTTTAGCAAACTCAAGAACGCAGAAAACCTTGTGCTGCACAGTAGCCATCTCATTCACAAGTGACAATGAAACACAAAGGCGGCTGGCTGGCGCGAGAACTCTAGCGGCCGTTTCTGCAACTACCGCCACCACCGCCCAATTCCTCGTTTGAATAGGTTAAAAAAAACGTTGAATCTTTCTCTTTCCATTAGTGTATAAATTATTCATTTTGAATTTATACTTAAGTAAATACGAATTTATTAAATTGGGTCCATCATTTAGAATAACCCTGTATTATGTTTTCTGAAAATATATCTTGACATTTGAAACTGTTTTACTGTATTCTAATAAACATAGTTTTAATCTCAATATTGTTACAAAATTAATAATACATAAATAAAATAATGTTTTTAAAAAAATTTGGTTTAAACTGTTTTTCTCACGAAACTGTTGTAACACATTATTGTTCGGAAAAATGTAAATAATTTTCTTTTGATGAAGATCATGTATTACTTAGCAACAACGCTTAAAACATTTTGTATTTTTAAATTTAACTAATTTAAATCAATTTGTTCGCTATTTAATTTATGTGTCAATTTATTAGGTACTTATAAAAATCGTTTCCAGATATAAATATTGAAAAAAATATTTAAAAAAAGAACTGAAATATGGAAAATTAAACCACAAGAATTTACTTATAACGCTTATCGGACATAATGTGGATGTCGATTTTGACTTCATAGTTAGGCGACATAGGAGTAGATTTTTCTAGTTTAGATTATTGATATCTACCAATTTTTAATTATAATTTAAGCCATACGAATCATATATTATAATCATTATGACAAGAACATGTCTAATTTTAGAAATTCCCTTCAGTAAAATCCCTTCCTCAATAATTACAATATACAGAGAATCATAGTCAGTCAGTCAGTATAGTTGGTTATTGATATTATAATAACAATGGCTTATACATTGGTTAGTAGATGTGGAAGTTATGACGTGATATTTGCAATGATGAATCTTGGTAGTAATTTTTTTGTTTTATTCTATTTAATTATTATTGCTGTGTTACTATTTATAGTGATTTATCTAACGTAACACATGCCTATCTTTATTTTGAAATTCCGTCAGGGCCCGGCCCAGGGGCTCTAAGAACTATCAACAAAACCCTTATGGCAATACCAATTTGACAATTAGTAATCGTTTATAATAGTTTCATTAATCAGCTGTTGGAATAAACAGACAACTTAGATAGTTCTGAAGTATATAACGTACCAAACCTAACCACACGCACTTTCAAGCGGTAGGAACCTACACATTTTCACAAAGGAAACAAAGCTGCAAATATTGTTTATACGTCGGTTTTATAAAACTTTATTGTTTATTGACATGACATGTTAAAAATCGTTTAAACAACACAGAGTTAACTTATTTCATCCGTTTTGTATAACTATAACTTATAAAGTAAGCACAATATAAATAAACGTAAACACTGCACGAAGGACAGGTACTGTGCTAGTTTACAGGGTGTCTCACGAAGGACGAGCACTGTGCTAGTATACAGGGTGTTTCACGAAGGATGGGCACTGTGCTAGTATACAGGGTATCTCACCAAGGACGGGTACTGTGCTAGTATACAGGGTGTCTCACGAAGGACAGGTAATGTGCTACTATACAGGGTGTCTCACGAAGGACAGGTAATGTGCTACTATACAGGGTGTCTCACGAAGGACAGGTAATGTGCTACTATACAGGGTGTCTCACGAATGACAGGTACTGTGCTACTATACAGGGTGTCTCACGAAGGACAGGTAATGTGCTACTATACAGGGTGTCTCACGAAGGACAGGTACTGTGCTAGTATACAGGGTGTCTCACGAAGGACAGGTAATGTGCTACTATACAGGGTGTCTCACGAAGGACAGGTAATGTGCTACTATACAGGGTGTCTCACGAAGGACAGGTAATGTGCTACTATACAGGGTGTCTCACGAAGGACAGGTACTGTGCTAGTATACAGGGTGTCTCACGAAGTACTACTTGTGCACTAGCAACTGTATACTAATACAGGGTGTCTCACGAAGGACTTGTACTGTGCTAGTATACAGGATGTCTCACGAAGGACAGGTACTGTGCTAGTATACAGGATGTCTCACGAAGTACTACTTGTGCACTAGCAACTGTATACTAATACAGGGTGTCTCACGAAGGACTTGTACTGTCCTAGTATACAGGATGTCTCACGAAGGACAGGTAATGTGCTAGTATACAGGTGTCTCACGAAGGACAGGTAATGTGCTACTATACAGGGTGTCTCACGAAGGACAGGTAATGTGCTACTATACAGGGTGTCTCACGAAGGACAGGTAATGTGCTAGTATACAGGTGTCTCACGAAGGACAGGTAATGTGCTACTATACAGGGTGTCTCACGAAGGACAGGTAATGTGCTACTATACAGGGTGTCTCACGAAGGACAGGTAATGTGCTACTATACAGGGTGTCTCACGAAGGACAGGTACTGTGCTAGTATACAGGGTGTCTCACGAAGTACTACTTGTGCACTAGCAACTGTATACTAATACAGGGTGTCTCACGAAGGACTTGTACTGTGCTAGTATACAGGATGTCTCACGAAGGACAGGTAATGTGCTAGTATACAGGTGTCTCACGAAGGACAGGTAATGTGCTACTATACAGGGTGTCTCACGAAGGACAGGTAATGTGCTACTATACAGGGTGTCTCACGAAGGACAGGTACTGTGCTAGTATACAGGGTGTCTCACGAAGTACTACTTGTGTACTAGCAACTGTATACTAATACAGGGTGTCTCACGAAGGACTTGTACTGTGCTAGTATACAGGATGTCTCACGAAGGACAGGTACTGTGCTAGTATACAGGATGTCTCACGAAGTACTACTTGTGCACTAGCAACTGTATACTAATACAGGGTGTCTCACGAAGGACTTGTACTGTGCTAGTATACAGGGTGTCTCACGAAGGACAGGTAATGTGCTACTATACAGGGTGTCTCACGAAGGACAGGTACTGTGCTAGTATACAGGGTGTCTCACGAAGTACTACTTGTGCACTAGCAACTGTATACTAATACAGGGTGTCTCACGAAGGACTTGTACTGTGCTACTATACAGGATGTCTCACGAAGGACAGGTACTGTGCTAGTATACAGGATGTCTCACGAAGTACTACTTGTGCACTAGCAACTGTATACTAATACAGGGTGTCTCACGAAGGACTTGTACTGTGCTAGTATACAGTGAATTTGATGTTACGCGGGAACTTTAAAAAAAATATTTATTTGTTTTGTGGATCGGGGTATATTTGGTTTGACGCGCATTGGATGTGTGACTTCACCGCATGCCTAATTCAGACGACGACGACCACGAGGTGGCACGCGGAGCAACTCGTGTGAACCTCTTTGTCAGGATAAAGCTGCTATTTTATTTTCTTCAAGTCCAAATACACGATGTTGTTAGCAGACGGATTCGTAATTGGACGATTTTCCTGATCTACGATCGACACGGTGATCGTTTGAATCGCCCTCAGTTGTCTGTCCAGTGATGCGTAATATCGCTCACATGGGTTTTCCGATATTTTGTATCCCCTCGGTACGGTCGGGAAGAAGGTGTACAAAATACGGTGCTCTTGATGTTTGTGTGCGTGCAAATCGTGATTGGAATAGCTATTCTCCACTAGGTTGCATTGAATTTCGATCGTGTCGACCGGTCTGAGATTCGGTGGATACGACCCGATAACGATTTTGTCGGTCTCGTAGTAGGTCCGTTCGTTATTGTAGTCAACTTAACTTCTTCTTCTTCTTCTCCTTGGGTGCTGCTGCTGTTGCCTGTATTGGTGTTAGTCGGCTGGCGGCCAAATCCCAAGAGTTGTCTCATCGTAGAGTCCAAAGTGAATTTCAACGGCGATACTATGGACACGCTCGTTCCATTTTCGCTTTCGAGATTATAAATTTGTTAGAATCCACATTCGTTGGAAGTGAATTGATAAAGTCTCTGCAGCGTGTTTGTAGAGATTCCAAGGTGTAGTGGCCTTGATCGAGTGTCAGCGTTCCGGTGGGTTCGTTCGGTTTTTCAGGTGTAGGACCCAACCAGAAATACACGTTAGCACTTCTCGTCAAGTTGGATATGTTGTTGTCTGAATAGAATCCACATAAAGCCAGACGATAATCTTCGGTGTTTGCCAAATGAAGCGGGTGCTCCAGGTGAAGCGTGATGACAGGACCTCGCCCGACTAGTTTCAACAACGGCATGGTTGTTGAAAACACTCACTTATATTATGATATACTTCGTTTTCCAAGTACTGAAATACTGGGTGTTCTACACGAAACATACACTCATCCACACTCATCCTACACTCATATAACCATTCATATTCGCCTTAAAATACCAACAACGTTGTGTCGGCGTCTCATATGTAAGAATGTAAGAAACAAGTTCAGCTGATATTAATAAATATATTTAAAATAATTAAATAAAATTGTGAAATATTTAACATATTCTAATCTTGGCAAACAAATTGGTTTAATTTCCAATGAAAATGGTCTTCGGTAATAGAAAAGGAATCTCTCTTATGTGGCATAATAAGAGTACAGCTTTCATTTTCCTGGAAACCTAATGTACAAAGGCCCACGTAATGTACAAAGGCCCACGTAATGTACAAAGGCCCACGTAATGTACAAAGGCCCACGTAATGTACAAAGGCCCACGGTAACTAAAAATGTTCTATTTACCGTGCAATGGCCTATCGCCAAGGCGCAACTATCGATGTGTACAGAAATCGATTTGTTTATACATATATAGGTGCAACTAGGATGTTCCCACTATAATTTGTGTAACGGACTGATGGGTGCAACTAGGATATACATCGATGCAGTTTATACATAGATAGGTGCAACTAGGATGTTCCCACTACAGTTTATACATAGATAGATAGGTGCAACTAGGATGTTCCCACTATAATTTGTGTAACGGACTGATGGGTGCAACTAGGATATACATCGATGCAGTTTATACATAGATAGGTGCAACTAGGATGTTCCCACTACAGTTTATACATAGATAGATA
This sequence comes from Stictocephala bisonia, assembly GCA_035578905.1. Classification (NCBI taxonomy): domain Eukaryota; kingdom Metazoa; phylum Arthropoda; class Insecta; order Hemiptera; family Membracidae; genus Stictocephala; species Stictocephala bisonia. Next base: position 62,260 of record JAQJVL010001784.1, read on the forward strand.
GGTGCAACTAGGATGTTCCCACTATAATTTGTGTAACGGACTGATGGGTGCAACTAGGATATACATCGATGCAGTTTATAATCGATGGGTGCAACTAGGATGTTCCTACTACAGTTTATATATAGATAGATAGGTGCAACTAGGATGTTCCCACTACAGTTTATACATAGATAGATAGGTGCAACTAGGATGTTCCCACTACAGTTTATACATAGATAGATAGGTGCAACTAGGATGTTCCCACTACAGTTTATACATAGATAGATAGGTGCAACTAGGATGTTCCCACTATAATTTGTGTAACGGACTGATGGGTGCAACTAGGATATACATCGATGCAGTTTATAATCGATGGGTGCAACTAGGATGTTCCTACTACAGTTTATACATAGATAGATAGGTGCAACTAGGATGTTCCCACTACAGTTTATACATAGATAGATAGGTGCAACTAGGATGATCCCACTATAATTTGTGTAACGGACTGATGGGTGCAACTAGGATATACATCGATGCAGTTTATAATCGATGGGTGCAACTAGGATGTTCCTACTACAGTTTATACATAGATAGATAGGTGCAACTAGGATGTTCCCACTACAGTTTATACATAGATAGATAGGTGCAACTAGGATGTTCCCACTACAGTTTATACATAGATAGATAGGTGCAACTAGGATGTTCCTACTACAGTTTATACATAGATAGATAGGTGCAACTAGGATGTTCCCACTACAGTTTATACATAGATAGATAGGTGCAACTAGGATGTTCCTACTACAGTTTATACATAGATAGATAGGTGCAACTAGGATGTTCCTACTACAGTTTATACATAGATAGATAGGTGCAACTAGGATGTTCCCACTACAGTTTATACATAGATAGATAGGTGCAACTAGGATGTTCCTACTACAGTTTATACATAGATAGATAGGTGCAACTAGGATGTTCCCACTACAGTTTATACATAGATAGATAGGTGCAACTAGGATGTTCCTACTACAGTTTATACATAGATAGATAGGTGCAACTAGGATGTTCCTACTACAGTTTATACATAGATAGATAGGTGCAACTAGGATGTTCCCACTACAGTTTGCGTAACGGACTGATAAAATATCGAGCCTTTGAATTTTGAACTATAGTATGACAAATCTATAGCAGTTATCTAAAATCACAGTTAATTAACTACTGAATGAGTTCCCGACCCTGGTTTCATTTATGTTATTGAAATATTTTTTAAATTATAGATTAATAAAATGGAGAAAACATTTTAACTAGTCAACAAAAACTACATGTTCTCCTCGCAATAACATTCACAATGAGCAAGTACAGCCGGTGGGAGGTTCGTTCGTCATTGTAATCACACTTCCTGAGGAAAGTCACTTCCATTTCTTTAAACAATATTTCTTCTACTATATAGCGTAGTCATTTTTTCATATCTGACGACCGGCGCCTTAAGAATTAAATGAAAAATAACTGCAATGTTGACTTATTGATTTCCACCTCGTCTACTTCCGTAAAGTAATCTTAGATACTCCTACATTATCTCAATCATTGTTTTTAACGTTGACAATTTCTTGGTGATCTAATGATTTTCGTATTTTCATGATTTGGGTGATGTCTAAAAGCATGAAAGTAATTATGGACTTAAGATAAATTTCAGTTATGAGTGATTTGAATTAAAATTAATTCTTATTCTAATGGAATGGAATTTGTATGATTAGAACCATTCTGTTTGAGCATTGGAGTGCGTGTAATACTGGTGCAGTTACTTGCAGTGAGCACCCGTCAGTCGAGAGTACCAGCATAGCCACCGAGCATGGAAGAAAGTGCTCGTTAAATTATCTAATTAGTTAATTAGAGAGATTGGAAAGAGTACTTAGACTACAACTACTTCACGGCATCGGTTGTTTATTTCATACACGCATACAAAATATGGGTGATACATTTACAATTTATAGGCTTAAATATGACATTATGGTACATATTTAAAATAACTAATATTCTTTTAAATCAAGTTTGATTAATTTTAAATATACCAATTTTAAATATACAGGTATACCAATTATAAATAAAAATGTAAAGATAAGGCCTAATAATAAAGTAGCATTATTGTTTAACAGTAGGCCCTAAACTAAAAGTGTCTTCTTCGATGTTCAATGTTAATAAAATTAATCTCCTTTAAAAATGATTCAGTGTAATAAAACACATTATTTAAATGCAATTCTAACAGATTGTATTGCATCAATTACATTTTGAGGTTAAGTGGTAAAGAGGGCTTTGCAGCCGTAACTTCGTCTCTTGTCTAATATCTATCAAGCCGCATCTGTAACTTACTGACTGACTGACTCACTCAACAAACGTATACAAATTCTAGCCCACTTGCAGATGAGCTAAAAACTTGAAATTTGGCAAACTTGTAGCTTTTACCGAGCAACCGGCGGAAAATTACGAAAACTATATTTTTTTTATTTTTAACCCCAAAAAATCAAAATGGCGGACAGATATTTTGAACTGTGTGCAGAGGTTTACTTACGGCTTCATTGTGGGCAAACCGTTGGTTGTAGAGCAAATCTGACAGCATATTCCAGATTTGTAATTATATTTCCTACAATTTTGTTAAGGAGTAGACTAATATTTTGTTTTTTGTATCAAATACGCAAAAAATCGTTAAATTCCTATTTTTGTTCAAAACATTCTATTTTTGATAGGTTGTTCTTATTTGATTGCCTTTTTAAGATATTGTAAGAACTTAAAACCTCATAAACTACCTTTATATTTCGTTACAAAAACTGCTATCAAATTTTATTTTTCACTTTTCATAGCCCAGAAAAAATCAAAATGGCTAAAGTTAAAACGCTGACCTGTTTGCAGAGTTGAAGTTGTTATTTTCCTGAAATATCTAATGAAATATTAATATTAACAATTAAATTTTGTTCAAAAAGTGTCCTATACAATTTTTTGGCATATACTATGATTTCCTCACAAAACGTCGGTAAAGTTTTGTCGAAAATGTGTGATTTTTGTGAATAGTTCTTTCTATTTAAGTATGTTTAAAAGAAACTGAAAACTTAAAACCGTACACACTATTTATAACCTTCACTTCGCTGTTAACAAAACTGCTATACAATTTCATTTAGCCCTTTTATAATCTAGAAAAAACTTAAAATGGCTGACGTGAAAACGCTGACCTGTTTGAGATTGAAATTCTTCTTTTACTGAAGCTGTAATATTTAGTTTAGACAACATATAATGAAATATTCAAACTAACAATTAAATAGTGTAGATATAGTGTCATATATATTTACCCGGTATATACTATCGTTTCCTCACAAAAAGTTGGTAAAGTTGAGTTTTTCAAAAAACGTGATTTTTGGAATGGTTCCTCCCTTTAAGTATGAAAAAAATAAGTTGGAAACTATAAACCTCACACAATATTTAACTGCTTTTATATTTGATATTTTATCACTCATAACCTACAAAAAAATCAAAATATTGACATGAAACTGCTGTCTTGCGAGCAAAGAAGGGGCATTTGTTTTTTGCTGTAGCTGCTATATTTAGTTTAGAATACATCAAATAACGTTGTTCAATTCACAATAAGGTTTTCTACTACAAGAGTGGTTATATACTGTAATACTAAATTTTCATCACAAATGTTGGTAAAGTTTAGTTTGTTGTCAAAAACGTCTGATTTTTTGGAACATACCCTCCCATTTATAGAACAAGTTGGAAACTAAAACGTTGCACACTATTTTAGTTGACTTATATGTTAACAAAACTGCTTCAAAATTTTATTTTTCATCCTTTACATGACAAAGTACCTCCCCTCCCTCACAAAAACGAAATATATTAAATTTTTTATGTATATTTAGACTAACCAAATGATTAAAAGTTTAATTTTGGATGAAAAGAATTTGTTTTTTACGGAAGCATTGCACCTGTTATAGAAGAATAAATAACTACCTTTTTAAGTATTGCTCAAGTTTTTTCATTGTTGGCCTAAATAAAAGGTAAATAAAAAAATACAACGTACATTTTACTTTTAAAATAAAATTTAATAATACGAGGTAAGGAAAACAAAATATATACAACTTTACAATTTTACAAAAACGACTTGTTGTCGGCAGAGAAATGATGTATACCTGAGTTTTAAGGTTGTTTACTAAGAAACTAACAGGCCTATGATATGTCTAATCAAACCATTATATGTCTTGCTTAATTGTATGTCATGACATAATATGCACTTTTAAATATAAATAAGTTTTAGTTGTTTGTATCGTTGTTGGAACAAAAAGTACCGTCATTTTTAACTAGTTTTGACCGTGCATCAATAAACTATTAGTGTATCGCATTTATATTTTAACACGCGATTGACAGGAATGTTGTCTATAAGTTTAATAAATTTCAGAATTGTAAGTTTTTCAAGAAAAAGTTCTTATCAGTTTCCTGAAACAACGTTTTCTTGTCTTCTAGAGAGATTGTACAACTAATTAGGCCTATTTGGTCACATTGTAATCTTTATTAAATGTATAGTTACCATACACTACTTTTATATGCGTTAGTAAATGCAGTGATTTTAAATTGATTTAAATCACATTATAGTAACTTTAAATGGATCAATTTAAATCGATTTAAAATCACTTCATTTACATACGCATATAAAAGTAGTGTATGTTGGTACCTACAAATTTCTTAAATATTACAATGTGACCAATAATTAGTAATTTAGAAGCCAAGAAAACGTAGTTTCGGAAATTGATAAGAACCTTTTTTCTCGAAAAGTCAACATTCGGAGATATAATAAACTTACAGAAAACATTTCTGTCAGTCACGTGTTAAAATATAAATACGATACACTAACTAGTATTTGAGTAATAACATTCTAAAGTTAATGCACAGTCAAAACTAGTTTAATTTCCGGTACTTTTTTGTTCAAACTAGGGTAACAATTATTAAAACTTATAATAATATTTAAAAATTATTATCATATTATCACGAGCATAAACTGCTTCGTGTCAATGAGGGTTAACGAAATTTGGGGCTACGAGAATCAAAAACAGATCTCGTGTTTAAACTTCAAAAAAAGAGCTATTAGAGCCATTTTCCATCTTACTCGTAGAACATCTTGCAAGCCGTACTTAAAAGAAAATAGAATTCTGAATTTTCCTTCTATTTACATAAAAAGATCAGTGCTTTTTGTTAGAATTAACATGCATACCTTTCAAACACTCCAGAACGACCACAAATACAATCTTCGCCCTAACCATAACATCAGTGGCCCTTCACATAACACATCTTTCTGTGAAAGACAGTTGGCGTGTAATGGTACTCAATAATAACATTCTAAAGTTAATGCACAGTGAACATTAGTTAAATTTCTGGTACTGTTTTGTTCAAATTAGGGTAAAAATTATCAAAACTTATAATAATATTTAAAAATTATTGTCATAACGTATAATTAGACGAGGAAAATAATGGGGTGGCTGTATATTTCATAGGCCTCATAGTTTTTTGGTAAAAAACTTTTAAACTTAAGTACACAATTTCTGTGCCGATAGTAGATAGCTACTTCAAAACCAAAACTTCTTCTTCCTAGCCTTCTTTTCACAGAAGGTGTCTATCACTACACCCAGTATTCCAGTTGTATTATTTACTTCGATGACCACATCAACTCCCCAAGACTACGATAATGATGTATTTGTAGTGTTATTTTTCGAAAAATTACAAACTTGATACTATGTAGTTTTATGTAAAAGGAACATGCAGACACTCTTCCTTTACCCATGACTTGTCCCTTAACCCATCAGTATTAATTATGAAATATTACCATAATTTTTGTAAATTTGTACAAGCCAAGTAGTAATTTAAAAAAAATTTACTAGTTTTATTAACCAGCAAGTTGTTTAAAAGAAAAGGGAGAGTTAGAAATAGATAGGCATATTAATAATGAATCTGTATTGGGGTAGTCATCTTCATTCATTATACTGTACTACATAGTAAAAATATATACACACATAAATGAAAATATAATCAAAATAAAAATAAACCTTAAAGAAATTTAATTTATCGATACAATTACTGAAAAAGCACGTAGTCACTAAAAATATTGAAAAATAGCCACTTTTAAAATTTAAGATCTGGAGATATTAATTTACGAAATGGAATGAGTTAAATAAACTAAAGTACCGTAAAATTGCTGACTATATAAAGGACTACTTACCTCAAAGAAAAACTCAAAGCTATACAGACAACATGGTTGTATGTACAACATACATGTATAGAAACCATAATGAAACTGAAACATAACGCGCGATGTATTAATATGTAGGCTACGTATTTTCCAAAATAAGAAAGAATATTTAAACAAAATAATACGTGTTAATTACTTACCTAATTTATATTTATATTAATTAAAAATTTGAAAAGAAACTCAATATTAATATGGTACTGTATATAACACGTAATATGAACAACATTCTAAAAATATGATAAAAATACATTCAAACAAAGTCTTTTTTTAAACACTTGTATAACATTTAAAACAATCTAAAATATTTCAAAATCAAGATGAAATACTAACGAAATATGATATTTTTAAGTTTTAACACTTAATATGTATAGCATTGTAAAATAATAAAAATACATTTAAATTGAAACTAAATAATTTTGTTAACACTTATTAATACTTATACAAATCTAAAATATATAAAATAATATTTAAATTCAAACAAAAATACTATTTACACTCAATCTGTAGGCTATAACTGTCTAAAACAAACAGAATATTAAAATTCACACGAAACATGCTAGTTTATTTACTTAATATTTACAACATTCTAAAATATAAAATCATTGTAAACTTATACAAAATATGCTATTTAACCCTAAATAATGTATAACATATTCTAAAATATAATCGTTGATCCTACTTTTAATAGAAAGTCATTCATACTAATTTCCCTAGCTAAATATCGTTCACACAACTGTTTTAGTCGACGCTGTTCAGTGTTTTTGTTTGGTGTCTGGTTGAGTTTTTCCGAGAACATGTGACTGTTGCATTAGCTAATTAAATCAACAAGCTGGAGATTTTCAGACAGAATTACAGACTATGCCAAATAACTGTTAAAGTTGTATTTACAGTTTCAATGCCAGAAGGGTTTTTAATTCTAAAGAAATTTTAAGTGTAAAATTTGCAAACTAAACCGGGAATTGAACTCGGATCTTATGTAAATAACATGTATGCTTATTTTAATAAACATATGAATCACCTACACTCAAATTACTCTCAAGTTAAACACAATCTCATTATAGATATCAAAAAGCCCTAGTTTTTGAACCCTTGTCACACTAGACCCGCGAGAGTACGACAGGGGAGCGCCTCACGGTCAGGAGCTCCACTGTCGCAGTTGTGCGATTTCCTGGCTGACAGTTTGATATGTTTTTTACGGGCGCTCCATTGTCGCTTGCCCAAATCGGGGCTTGACAAAACTCCAGGTTCAGGTCGGGGACTCGAGTGTGACAAAATTATACCCTGTTAAGAGTATTATCTAGTCGACTATTAGAAGACTGGTTGTCGTCTGTTCCTGAACCAATGTGTGATTAGAACAGTTGGCCACCAGGCAGCGCCAGTCATCAGTAGCTAACGCCTGTGGTTGTCGTCTGTTCCTGAACCAATGTGTGATTAGAACAGTTGGCCACCAGACAGCGCCAGTTATCAGTAGGTAACACCTGTGGTTTTCATTTCAGTTGAACATTTACTGCACTTGCAAACGTTTCACGCTTACAAAAAAAAAAAATTTATTTCAAATTTTAACATGCTTTAGAGTACAAGTGAGACTAGGACCCTCTTCAAAAAAACAGGCCAAGTTTTAAATTGTTAGTTCATAAATAAAGCTATAATATTACTTTGATAAAGCAGTGTAGCAGATTCTTCCCACACAAAGGTGTTGTATCTGTACTGTTTACTGTAGGTACTGTGACCGCCAAGCTAATGTCGTCACAACGACTAAGTCAGCATTAACTATTTATTAAATGTGGTTAAACACGCAAGTTTATTTTTAACCCTGTCAACATTTAAGTGAAATTCTTTTAGCACTTTTGAGATTTCTTATTATTTTCAATCTTTACGAACTAAATTATTTTACTTTTATTTATTTATTTTATTTTTACAATGCTACAATACAGCACAATTGCCAATTACACTGTAGCATTAAGAATATTATTAATAAATCATATCCAACATGCAAAAAGAGTCCAATAGTTCATGCACTGCAGGCGGTGATTCTATAGTAATAACACTAACGTATAACATCATGAATTTTAGCCATATACAATAAATATAACTGTATAAATATAACAATACATATAACTATATAAATATAACAGTAAATATAACTATATAAATATAACAATTAGTATAAATCTATAACAACCAGTATAATATAACATTGCAGCAGTCAACATGAAAACGAGCAATCAGTAATAAATTAGGCAACAAAAGGATTGAAATGTACACATTAAACAGTTAAATACAACAGTATACACTATATAAATATAAATTGTAAGGTAAATAAATAATATATAAGTAGTGAAAAGAAACAATAGCTATGGAATAACCAAACTTAGTAAATTATTTGTATAACTCTTCAAAGATTCCTTAAAAATGTCAACCTGCAGAGAATGAACATTGTGTAGTCTAGATAGAATGTTAACAGGAGAACTGTATCCTAGGTTAGTCCTTGAGAAATGTGGAGAGAACAGTGAACAAGAACGGGACCCAGGTCGGGGAACCGAAAAACGCAATTCTGACAGCAGACCACTGTCTTCGCACGCCCCATTCACCAGCTTAAGGAGACAAAGCATAGCACCAATGTTGCGCCTCTTTGAAAGGCTGTCCATTTCAAAAATATTCAACAGTTCAGAGTAAGGGATTACGTCAGTGTAGTGACCAAATTTCTTGAAGTATACATGTAGATACCTCGAAAATTTCCTCTGCACAGACTCGATCATATTTACTAGATAACCTGCTTGAGGGTACCATACAAAAACCGAACTCAAGTTGTGACCTTACTAACGAAAAATATAATATTTTAAAAGAATTTGAAGATTTTAAGAAATTTCCAGATCTTTTGACAAAACCTAAAACCGAATATGCAGATTTGGAAATGGATACTATGTGCTCATTGAAGTTGAAACTGGAATCAAACAAGATGCCAAGATTCTTGATTGATGATTGCTTATTTAAAAACTCACCACCTAGAGTGTAATAATAACAAATAATATTTCTATCTTTCTTCTTAGTATACGTGACAAAGGTGCATTTTTGTGTGTTAAATTTGAAATTTTCTAAACTCCAATTAAAAAGGTTATTTAGATCTTCCTGTAATGAAAAACAATCATTTACTGTATTAATACTTTTAAAGATTTTTAAATCGTCCGCTTAAAGAAGTATTTTACTGTTTTTAACACATTGAGTAATGTCATTAATAAAAATTATAAAAAGCAAAGGTCCCAGATTTGAACCTTGCGGGCTCCTGAATCTGCCCTAAATTTCTCAGACGAAAAACTTATAAGCTTACAAATTGTTTTCTGTTATAAAGGTATGAGGAGAAGAATTTTATGCAATTTCCAGATAATCCAAAGAAGTGCAGTTTAGACAGTAACGCTAAGTGGTTTACTTTGTCAAAAGCTTTTTCAAAGTCTGTGTAAATTACATCAACCTGAGTTCCTTTGTCCATTTCTTTAACACAAAATTGAGAAAAATTTAATAAATTAGAGTTAATTGACCTGTTAGGGAAGAAACCATGTTGATTTTCACTGACGTAACTTCTCACATGTGAAAACAATCTGTTGTAGATAATAGACTCGAACACCTTAGCCGGTGATAATAATGCAATGGGTCTATGATTTTTTATATCCGTTTTGCTTTCCTTTTTGGGGATTGGGACTACTCTAGTAGTTTTCCATAATTCAGGAAAACAATTAGTCTTTATAGAAAGGTTAAATAAATAATGTAAAGGAAGAACAAAAATGTTTTTTAAACACGCAAGTTCATTTTCGACCCTGCCAACATTTAAGTGAAATTATTTGAGCACTTTTGAGATTTGTTATTATTTTCGATCTTTACAAACTAAATTATTATTATTATTTTTTGTGCTTTTGAATCTACCCATCCATTAATGTTTTTATCACAGTTGTGGTGTATATAAGGTAAGTCGTGCCGTCACCTCCGGAGTGTGAGGATGTGGTGGTTCTGTAGGCCTAATCACTCCACATCCGACGTCGGTCTCAGATAACAGTAGCCCAGCTGTAAAGATGCGGCGCAGTAGACAGTCGGTTAGTAATAATTAATTATTATATTTGCATTGTCACGTCATTCTTTGTATTTTTTAGATCTAAATTCTATAACTATTCTGTCTAACGTAATATATTATCTTAAATAGAGGAACACGAAGGGTCTGATAGTTTGTATTATGTGATATGAATAAGTGTTGATAGTGGGTTAGAATATTAGGTTAGGCTATTTATAAATTAATTTTTCAAATTGGGTGTTTATAAAGTTTAGAAATTGGGTGTTTTAAACTCGCAGAACAAAATTTAGACATTTTGTCTGTATTGGGTGAAGAGTTGGCTATATGTTCATGAGAGATAATTTTTAGTCAGTGGAAAATTGCGCTTTTACCAAACAAATTAACAACTTTTAATAGGTATTTATGAAATATTTCTGTATTTTAAACTTTTTTATTCATTTTTTAATAATTTGGCGTGTTTTTACGCTGAACACGAGCGTAAAAACTATTTTGGTCCTTGGCAATTATTCCTAGATATATGACGGAAAAATTACTTTCGTGGTGGGTCGCGATTAGCGGCCATTGCCGATCATCATGAACAGCAACTATTAACCACAAAAAACAAATGTTGAAATATATTTTGTGCTTAAGGGACGGCCGACAGGCAAGAGACCAGGTACTCGAATTAAAGGCGCATCTCGAATATTTTTGAAGGATTTATTAAGTTAGGTTAGATTTGTGAAGTGATTTTGATTTTACAGTCCAAAATGATAACTTAAAAAAAATATAATAATAATAATAATAAAGAAAAAATTGTATTCAACGTAAGAAACACATTTAATCAAAAAATTTAAATAAGCATTACACAATTTTTTATTTTCTTGAAGAAAAGAAAACAAGTTTACCAGTTGTTTTGAAAACGGAATGATTTCTTCTGATAATCTGACTCAATTTTAGCAACTATTAAATAAATTAATAAAAAAAGAAAGTTGTATTTATTTATTTTAGTTACTTATTTTTTAAATAGCAAAATTAAAAATATTTTTGGGGTCAATGGAAACTACATAGTTAATTCAAATTTATTTTATTAATAGATAAAAATAAATTGAATATTTATGAGGAATGAGAAAATGTTTATCTACATAAGTTATGAAATAAGGCAATTAATTTTACTTAAAAAGCAAGAATAAATAGCACAATGACTGATGATCACGGTTACAAGTACAACTTCTCATTGTAAGAAAATGTTTCAACCCAACTCAACAAGTTTAGAACATACTGACCAGCACTTATTATATTTAGAGGCTCATCTGAAATATAATTCAACATTTCATGTTTGTGCAATGGCTTTCCTCACACTATTTGCAATAATAAACACCAACTTTAAAATAAGCAGAGTAAACATTTATTAGAGGGTTATTGTTGTTTAGAAGTGATGGTATTAAATTATAGAATTAATCAGCAGTCCTTTAATTTATATAATCAGTTCATGAACAGTTTCCTGGTAACAGAGATGTTTAAATAACAAAGGAAACCTATAAATCCCAACGGAGAGCAATTATTTTAAAAGAGTTTATTTGGTTAGTTAATGTCATTTGGTTATTACTAATCACACATTTTAAGGAAAATGTGTTCTTTATTAAAATATTTTCATGTCGTCATTCTGTCATTCACACTAATCACATCTGTCCATTTTGTGTAGTAGATGCCGTAGGCTGGGAGCCACCAAATTTGTTACTCATTTAGAACTATCCAGGAAGTACGTACAGATTTAAAGATTTTCTAAGGACACGAACATCATCCCCATTATTGAAAATATATAATTTACCCAAAACAGTAGAAAAAAATGTTCACTTTTTAGGAAATATCTACTGGTAAACCTCCAAATCAAAGAGAAATGCTCTACCCAAAGCCCTCTAATATAGCTAATCTGATATCCAGCTTATCAAAGTCAGCCCACCATCCCTCTGACAAATATGCTTTACAGTTTGATTTAAACAAAAAAAAACTATCACCCTAGGAAGTCTCCAGAAATTTCATACAGGAAGAGATAGACAAGGCGATTTCCGCTATACTGCTATCTTAACCGTTATCTTTCCAGAATTTCTGTTGCATGCTGGTAGCAAAGTGAAACAATGGCTTCTAACAGCCCACAATAAGATACTAGCTTCAGGTAATTTGCCAATAAGCAATTAAGCAATCAAAAGTAGTAGTTGTTCTGAGGCCCACACACTTTACTCTGGAATAATGCTAGATCAATCGCTGACGTTTAAAATCCATCTTTGAGAAAACAGCATCTAAAATTAAAACTAGGGTAAACAACTTTGATGATCAAATAAGGGGCCATCCCTAAATTACGTAACGCTAAAACAGCCTTTTCAGAACCCCCCCCCCCCCCCCCGTGTAACGGACTTGTAGCGGTAATATACGAACACCGTCACCAACCCACAAACAGTAACCCCTCTGTTTTTTGCTATCCATTTTCATGCATATTTTTATTTACGATTAGGTCATTGATTAGACTTTCTTCCGTTTGTTTTCTAATTGGGGAGAGGGGCGGAGAATATATATCTTTAATATATATTTTTTTAAATCTTGTATTTTGGCGAAAAACAATAAAATTTTGTGAATTAATTTGAACAAATTGCTGAGGTTTAATCATTACGTAACACTGCGTAGAACCTACCCTTCGTAACGGTGCATAACACTACCGCAAACCCCTCTCTCCCCTTTTTAAAATAAATAAATAAAAAGGATTGATCAAATTTAGGGACGTCCCCTAAGTTCCTTATTATCAATCCTTCAATACCTTTAGGTGGGACGAATCTCCTTCATAGGGAATAGACACTGTTGAATCACTGCTGAACTTGCATGGGCAAATATAACTTCTGGAAATATAAATGGGGATTGACACTAAATCAGTCATACGATTGCAAGGAGTCTATCCAAATAATGGATCACCTAGTTACAGAGTTCCCTGTGCACTCTTATATGGAGGGGCTAGCTAGCATAAATAAAATCAGTGAGGCAGATCTTAAATGGCTTGATGGATTGGATTTAAATTTGCGACGAGGTCATTTTATATTTTTAATAATATAGCATGACTTTTGGACCTTTTTCCAAATATATTAACAGCTTTTATATTAAAAAAAGTAATTAATAGTTAATGTTAGCTGACAATAGACAATACACTATTTGATGTTAGATGATTGGCGATTGTGAGTTTGTTAAGGCTCTTATGATTCTTAAGGCTTCGTTTGTATGTATCATTGAAATGCTATAATTATTTGAGTTTTGGACATATAATAAATATGTGCATGTATTGACGATTGGCATATTTATGACAAATAAATAATAAGTGTATTCTGGTAGATGCTGAATTTAAAATAAGGTATTTTTATAACAGAAATGCTATTAATGATCAAGTATGTACTGTATGTACTCAGGTTAACTGTAAATATGTTTGTTCCTGCAGATTTAGTTGGCCACTTGACAGAACAGAGAACTTTTAGACTTTAAGTTGCCCTTTGAAGTTTATAATAATTATAACAGCTATGTAACTATATAATATTTATTCAATAATGATGTATATTCTTTCAGTATACTGTGAACTTTTTAAAAATGATTGGACCTTTGGAGAAAAAACCTACGATTCGGATTGCTGGATACTTGGAAAAGAAGGGAAAGATGGTTAGTACATGGATCCTGCTATTATGTTTCTTCTTATTAGAATTTATTTTGCTTGGCCCATTATTTATTTCAAATAATTAGTCTGGCATTAATGTAGTACCTATAATTTACTAAATATAATTTTAAGAGTCCATTAAAGTCCATTAAGAGTCCATTAATGATTGAGGTAAATTAAATTAAATTTGAAAATCCAGTAAATATCATTTAAGGCATATGGAGCATTTAGTTCTAAACTAATTTTTATATCAAATTTAAGATCTTTATCTTTACATACAATATATTTAAAATCCATATATAGGTTACTTAATACAGTAATCTTGAAAATATATTATTGTTATTGTTAAAAACAAACATGTACCAAACATGATTATATTTTTGTGTTTTTCTATATGACATTAAATACTTAGTGTTCAAAAACAAATTGCACTATTAAATGTGTTACAGTATACTAAACTTATATTTAAAAATGTATTGATTTAATCTATAAAAACGAAGTTGTGGTTAAATAAAAAATAATATATAATAGGTAAAACAATAATGTCTTACACGTTAAAAAAATACAACTAATCAATAAAATTATTAGCAGATTTAAAATCTTCGTCACACTTATAAAGAACATATCTTTGCGATTTTACTTGAATAAATCCAAATTTTTATATCATATTCTAACCAGGAATTTCACAATACATGATAAACACTAGCACACTGGCAATCAAGTAATTAATTATCAATGATAATAAATATGCATACATACTATTTACATTTATATCTTTTATTATATTTATTCAAAATTCTACTGTCACTATTTTGTATCTAACCATTTTCTATAATTTTCATGTTGTCATTATAATTGGCTGATTTTGTGGGAGGGTATTTTTGTTTGATAAAAAGAATGAAAAACTGAAATTTATTTTGAGATTGAGTTGACATTAATATTAATGTATTTATAAATATTTTTCATTACTTTATTAAGAGTCTGCAGAGGCTGTCTGCCATGTTGGTTTTAATCCCTTAAGAACAATGTTAATTTCAGACTGGACATATGATTACGCCTATCCAAATTAATCAGTTATTTTTAAAAGAATTTTTCCAAACAAATTGCAATTGATCAAGAATAAAATTGTGCGTTGGAATCGCTTTGCAAATTCATCATTAGTTTTATAGAAGGAAATATAAAAATAATTAGTTTGAAGTTTTTATTTTCACCCATTTTTCAAAACTTGTCATATTTTTTCAGAATATCAAAAGCAAATCCAATGCACAATATGATAGCTTTTAAAATGGCACCTCATGCATAACTGTTGGTCAATAAATAACAAAAAAATTATGAATTTGCAAATAACATTGTTCTTATCAGATTAAAACCAACATGGCCAACAGCCTCTGCAGACTCTTAACTTTAAAAATTTCTAAATACCCAAAAATAATCATTATTTTCAACATGTCATTTTTATTATTTTATTGTAATACAACATAAAATTACATTAGTTAATAATATGTTCAAATTATATAATTTACAATAAAACCAATATATTTTTAATTTTTAACTGGGCCTTTTGCCAGCAAAGCTGGCATCATCAGGCAACACAACTTTATTTGTAAACAAACAAGACAATAATTAGTTCTGAAAACAGATGTAAATAATTTAAAGAATATGAGTATAAATATATTGTAAATAATGTATAGTGTGTATATATATCAGAGTGTATAATTTAAAAAAAAAATAAGTTGATAATAAACAAGAATTTTGAATAGGTCCATTTTCATTGTTCATTAAAGATGAATTACTTTTGTTTATAAAATATGTTTCCCAGGCATTTAAGTATTTAGAAGATAAAACTGATTTGATTATTTTTGAATTTTCTTTGCTAAATTGTGATTTGTTGTCAAACAATGTCTAGCAACTGCTGACTTTTCTTCTCTGTTAAATTTAATAATTTAATTTTCTAATTTAATTTAATTAATTCTAATAAACTAACTAATTCTAATAAAAGTTTAATTAGTTTAAGAACGTAGTTTTATAACATGTTTGTGTAGATGTAATTTAGTTTTTAGCACTTGAAAAAGGTTTGGGTTTTACCAAATTGAAACAAAGTGATTGTTAATTTTCACGTAATGATGGCAAATGTCCAACTACCTTTGTCTTCCTCATCTGATACTCCATCATTAACAAATTTCAAAAACAAAATCATATTTTAGTTTTAAACTTGTCACACTACTTGAAACAGTGGCCAGTTAGAGTTCCTAGTTTGATTGTTTGTTTTATTGTATTGTTTATTAGTCAGGAAATAAATAATTAATTCATTAAAAACAACAGTTCTATTAAATCATACCTAAGTAATGCCAGAGTTTTACTAGTATATTTTTCTGAATTATAGAAAGAAAATTGCCTGGTAAAAAATATATTAAACGCCTGACACTTTCAATAAAAGTGCAACATTATGTTGATTCTATGTCAACATTATTTGAATAGTAATCAAATTTTGCCAGATAAAATATTCTAAAAAAGATCATCTTCAGAGAATAATTTATACTGTAATTTTCCTAAGGGTGGTTAGAATAGATAATAACTGTAAGCCCTTCCTCTCTTCAAAACTCCTCCAGAAAACACTTTTAAGTCAAAATCCCTTTATAAACAAACCAACGATAACATCTTTCAATATACTTAAAATGAATTATCTCTACAACAAACATCAATGAATTAAATAATTACGAATTATAATTTATATTACCAATGTTAAAATATTCAAACAAATTTATAGAATGTAATAATTGTATATTTTTACCAGAGAATGCTGGTCAGCCGGTGGAAGCGGTGGTGGTTTGTACTCGAAGGTCGCCTTCTTCTTTACTACAAGTCCCAGATGGAATATCTGAATCTCTCCCCTTGCCGAGGTTCCCTAAATATGGGATTAGCAGCTAGTGTACAGCCAGGCAAGAGGTTGGAGCTCACTGTAGTCACTCGTTCTCAGAGTGTCACCTTAGTGAGTATGTTACTGTTTGGTACTTTAGGCTAGTATTAGTAGTTAGTGTACAGCCAGGCAAGAGGTTGGAGCTCACTGTAGTCACTCGCTCTCAGAGTGTCACCTTAGTGAGTATGTTACTGTTTGGTACTTTAGGCTAGTATTAGTAGTTAGTGTACAGCCAGGCAAGAGGTTGGAGTTCACTGTAGTCACTCGCTCTCAGAGTGTCACCTTAGTGAGTATGTTACTGTTTGGTACTTTAGGCTAGTATTAGTAGTTAGTGTACAGCCAGGCAAGAGGTTGGAGCTCACTGTAGTCACTCGCTCTCAGAGTGTCACCTTAGTGAGTATGTTAACGTTTGATACCTTAGGCTTGTATTAGTAGTTAGTGTACAGGCAGGCAAGAGGTTGGAGCTCACTGTAGTCACTCGCTCTCAGAGTGTCACCTTAGTGAGTGTGTTACTGTTTGATACTTTAGGCTTGTATTAGTAGTTAGTGTACAGCCAGGCAAGTGGTTGTAGCTCACTGTAGTCACTCGCTCTCAGAGTGTCACCTTAGTGAGTGTGTTACCGTTTGATACTTTAGGCTTGTATTAGTAGTTAGTGTAGAGCCAGGCAAGAGGTTGGAGTTCACTGTAGTCATTTGCTCTCAGAGTGTCACCTTAGTAAGTATGTTACCGTTTGATACTTTATGCTAGTATTAGTAGTTAGTGTACAGCCAGCAAGAGGTTGGAGCTCACTGTAGTCACTCGCTCTCAGAGTGTCACCTTAGTGAGTATGTTACTGTTTGGTACTTTAGGCTTATATTAGTAGTTAGTGTACAGCCAGGCAAGAGGTTGGAGCTCACTGTAGTCACTCGCTCTCAGAGTGTCACCTTAGTGAGTATGTTACTGTTTGGTACTTTAGGCTAGTATTAGTAGTTAGTCTACAGCTAGGCAAGTGGTTGTAGCTCACTGTAGTCACTCGCTCTCAGAGTGTCACCTTAGTGAGTATGTTACTGTTTGGTACTTTAGGCTAGTATTAGTAGTTAGTCTACAGCTAGGCAAGAGGTTGGAGCTCACTGTAGTCACTCGCTCTCAGAGTGTCACCTTAGTGAGTATGTTACTGTTTGGTACTTTAGGCTTGTATTAGTAGTTATTGTACAGCCAGGCAAGAGGTTGGAGTTCACTGTAGTCACTCGCTCTCAGAGTGTCACCTTAGTGAGTATGTTACTGTTTGGTACTTTAGGCTAGTATTAGTAGTTAGTCTACAGCTAGGCAAGTGGTTGTAGCTCACTGTAGTCACTCGCTCGCAGAGTGTCACCTTAGTGAGTATGTTACTGTTTGGTACTTTAGGCTAGTATTAGTAGTTAGTGTACAGCCAGGCAAGTGGTTGTAGCTCACTGTAGTCACTCGCTCGCAGAGTGTCACCTTAGTGAGTATGTTACTGTTTGGTACTTTAGCCTAGTATTAGTAGTTAGTCTACAGCTAGGCAAGTGGTTGTAGCTCACTGTAGTCACTCGCTCGCAGAGTGTCACCTTAGTGAGTAAGTTACTATTTGGTGCTTTAGGCTTGTATTAGTAGTTAGTGTACAGCCAGGCAAGAGGTTGGAGCTCACTGTAGTCACTCGCTCGCAGAGTGTCACCTTAGTGAGTAAGTTACTATTTGGTGCTTTAGGCTTGTATTAGTAGTTAGTGTACAGCTAGGCAAGTGGTTGTAGCTCACTGTAGTCACTCGCTCTCAGTGTCACCTTAGTGAGTATGTTACCGTTTGGTACTTTAGGCTTGTATTAGTAGTTAGTGTACAGCCAGGCAAGAGGTTGGAGTTCACTGTAGTCACTCGTTCTCAGAGTGTCACCTTAGTGAGTAAGTTACTGTTTGGTGCTTTAGGCTTGTATTAGTAGTTAGTGTACAGCCAGGCAAGTGGTTGTAGCTCACTGTAGTCACTCGCTCGCAGAGTGTCACCTTAGTGAGTAAGTTACTATTTGGTGCTTTAGGCTTGTATTAGTAGTTAGTGTACAGCTAGGCAAGTGGTTGTAGCTCACTGTAGTCACTCGCTCGCAGAGTGTCACCTTAGTGAGTAAGTTACTATTTGGTGCTTTAGGCTTGTATTAGTAGTTAGTGTACAGCCAGGCAAGAGGTTGGAGCTCACTGTAGTCACTCGCTCTCAGAGTGTCACCTTAGTGAGTTTGTTACTGTTTGGTACTTTAGGCTTGTATTAGTAGTTAGTGTACAGCCAGGCAAGAGGTTGGAGTTCACTGTAGTCACTCGCTCTCAGTGTCACCTTAGTGAGTATGTTACCGTTTGGTACTTTAGGCTTGTATTAGTAGTTAGTGTACAGCCAGGCAAGAGGTTGGAGTTCACTGTAGTCACTCGCTCTCAGTGTCACCTTAGTGAGTATGTTACCGTTTGGTACTTTAGGCTTGTATTAGTAGTTAGTGTAGAGCCAGGCAAGAGGTTGGAGTTCACTGTAGTCACTCGCTCTCAGAGTGTCACCTTAGTGAGTTTGTTACTGTTTGGTACTTTAGGCTTGTATTAGTAGTTAGTGTACAGCCAGGCAAGAGGTTGGAGTTCACTGTAGTCACTCGCTCTCAGAGTGTCACCTTAGTGAGTTTGTTACTGTTTGGTACTTTAGGCTTGTATTAGTAGTTAGTGTAGAGCCAGGCAAGAGGTTGGAGTTCACTGTAGTCACTCGCTCTCAGAGTGTCACCTTAGTGAGTTTGTTACTGTTTGGTACTTTAGGCTTGTATTAGTAGTTAGTGTAGAGCCAGGCAAGAGGTTGGAGCTCACTGTAGTCACTCGCTCTCAGAGTGTCACCTTAGTGAGTTTGTTACTGTTTGGTACTTTAGGCTTGTATTAGTAGTTAGTGTAGAGCCAGGCAAGAGGTTGGAGTTCACTGTAGTCACTCGCTCTCAGAGTGTCACCTTAGTGAGTTTGTTACTGTTTGGTACTTTAGGCTTGTATTAGTAGTTAGTGTAGAGCCAGGCAAGAGGTTGGAGTTCACTGTAGTCACTCGCTCTCAGAGTGTCACCTTAGTGAGTTTGTTACTGTTTGGTACTTTAGGCTTGTATTAGTAGTTAGTGTAGAGCCAGGCAAGAGGTTGGAGTTCACTGTAGTCACTCGCTCTCAGAGTGTCACCTTAGTGAGTTTGTTACTGTTTGGTACTTTAGGCTTGTATTAGTAGTTAGTGTAGAGCCAGGCAAGAGGTTGGAGTTCACTGTAGTCACTCGCTCTCAGAGTGTCACCTTAGTGAGTTTGTTACTGTTTGGTACTTTAGGCTTGTATTAGTAGTTAGTGTAGAGCCAGGCAAGAGGTTGGAGTTCACTGTAGTCACTCGCTCTCAGAGTGTCACCTTAGTGAGTTTGTTACTGTTTGGTACTTTAGGCTTGTATTAGTAGTTAGTGTAGAGCCAGGCAAGAGGTTGGAGTTCACTGTAGTCACTCGCTCTCAGAGTGTCACCTTAGTGAGTTTGTTACTGTTTGGTACTTTAGGCTTGTATTAGTAGTTAGTGTAGAGCCAGGCAAGAGGTTGGAGTTCACTGTAGTCACTCGCTCTCAGAGTGTCACCTTAGTGAGTTTGTTACTGTTTGGTACTTTAGGCTTGTATTAGTAGTTAGTGTAGAGCCAGGCAAGAGGTTGGAGTTCACTGTAGTCACTCGCTCTCAGAGTGTCACCTTAGTGAGTATGTTACTGTTTGGTACTTTAGGCTTGTATTAGTAGTTAGTGTAGAGCCAGGCAAGAGGTTGGAGTTCACTGTAGTCACTCGCTCTCAGAGTGTCACCTTAGTGAGTTTGTTACTGTTTGGTACTTTAGGCTTGTATTAGTAGTTAGTGTAGAGCCAGGCAAGAGGTTGGAGTTCACTGTAGTCACTCGCTCTCAGAGTGTCACCTTAGTGAGTTTGTTACCGTTTGGTACTTTAGGCTTGTATTAGTAGTTAGTGTACAGCCAGGCAAGAGGTTGGAGTTCACTGTAGTCACTCGCTCTCAGAGTGTCACCTTAGTGAGTTTGTTACTGTTTGGTACTTTAGGCTTGTATTAGTAGTTAGTGTAGAGCCAGGCAAGAGGTTGGAGTTCACTGTAGTCACTCGCTCTCAGAGTGTCACCTTAGTGAGTTTGTTACTGTTTGGTACTTTAGGCTTGTATTAGTAGTTAGTGTAGAGCCAGGCAAGAGGTTGGAGTTCACTGTAGTCACTCGCTCTCAGAGTGTCACCTTAGTGAGTTTGTTACTGTTTGGTACTTTAGGCTTGTATTAGTAGTTAGTGTACAGCCAGGCAAGAGGTTGGAGCTCACTGTAGTCACTCGCTCTCAGTGTCACCTTAGTGAGTATGTTACCGTTTGGTACTTTAGGCTTGTATTAGTAGTTAGTGTACAGCCAGGCAAGAGGTTGGAGTTCACTGTAGTCACTCGCTCTCAGTGTCACCTTAGTGAGTATGTTACCGTTTGGTACTTTAGGCTTGTACTAGTAGTTAGTGTACAGCCAGGCAAGAGGTTGGAGTTCACTGTAGTCACTCGCTCTCAGAGTGTCACCTTAGTGAGTTTGTTACTGTTTGGTACTTTAGGCTTGTATTAGTAGTTAGTGTACAGCCAGACAAGAGGTTGGAGCTCACTGTAGTCACTCGTTCTCAGAGTGTCACCTTAGTGAGTAAGTTACTGTTTGGGGCTTAGGTTTGTATTAGTAGTTAGTCTATAGCTAGGCAAGTGGTTGTAGCTCACTGTATCACTCGCTCTCACAAAACTGTAGTCACTTTGTCTTCAAAACCTCTTCAGTACTTTTACAACAAGTAGATAACACTTCATGATTATGAGAGGTAGGTTCATCCTGCTGCATGGTCTTATCATCAGAAGAATACAGAGATGTAAAAAAGTCTGCAAATGAGTATTAAAAATTGACATTAAGAAACTTAGTGTTTGGTTGACTGAATATTACTATTTCCTGGGACTACAGAGTTTTTGTCAATCAGTGTAGGATCAACTGCTTTTACAGATGTGAACTGTTATCTAGTGAGAAATGTTGGTATCTCCGGTTTGGTGACAATGACCGCAGAAAGATAAATTTCAAAAACTTGAAGTTGAAGCATCAGAATAAGGCGGTAACTTGAGTCTCAGTTTCCAGTGTTCTGAAAATGAAAAAGAACAAAATCATGCATTAGCTTCTGTATCACGTTCAACAAGTGTGCATCACCAAGCAGGTAGATGTTGACCTTAGCCAAATACAAGCTAGCCTCCTTTTTCAATATTTTTCTTCATAGAAGAAGGGATGTGCATGAGCCAGAAGTATTTTTATGTGTCTTATAAAAAAAAATGTTTCAGTTAATTGATAAGAAATTTTTCTCTTGAAAAAAAACTATAAAGCTTATAGAAAACATTCCCATCAACCTCATATTAAAATATAAATGTGATAGATTAACGGGTTTTTGAGTAATAACGGTGTAAATTTGATGTAAAGTGAAAATTAAAATTCTAGTACTTTTTGTTCCAACTAGGATGAAAATAATTAAACATTATAGTAAAATTTAAAGATTTATGTCATAATGTATAATTAAACAAGGAAAAGAATGGTATAATTGGAGTTTTCATAGGTTTCTTAGTAAACAACCTTCAAACTCGAGTGCACATAATTTCTGCATCAACAGTACATTATGGAATGAAATGTTTGAGGAAAACCTTGTATGATACTAGTCTGTTAGCTGTTCATATAAATATCAGCTGTTTGTTCTCCTCAAACTTATATTCATTACAATTCATTGTCCTAACTCCTAACCTACAATTATGTGCCCATGGTAATGATTAATAATACTATGAAAATGATTAAAAACTAAGAAAATGTAACTAATTGAGTGATAATATTGATAAATAGTACTCAATACTGCGACAATAAACTAAAATATTGTAAGGATAATAAGAACGGATGAGAGAAGGCATAAATAAGTGTGCCTTAAGTTGGAAAATTTAGTTATGACAAGAGGAGAGGATTAAGTATTTTCTTGACGTCCTCCCCATTGAAATCTGAGGAAAGACGTTCACATAAAAATGTAGGAAAATAAAAGTTATCTAACAAAATCTTCCATCATTATATAAATTTCGAAGATATGAGAAAACATCTTATATTCAAGCTGCTGTATCTCAATTACAATTAAGTCAAAAAGACGTTTGACCAATGTAAATTGAAGGACATTTTATGCTCTTCAACTTTAAAGATAACTGCTATCCTTAAAAAATGCATGGTTTTAAAGTTACAAGCGAAACATTTATAAAGGGCAGAAAATGTTGAAGTTTTGGAAACAACCTTCCAAAACATTAACTTAGTAATTTTGTCTTGGTAAAAGTATTTGATCCAATATTGTGTTTCATGATCTTATTTAAATTGGATAGAAAGCTAAAGAAAAAATGGTGTTGACAATCATATAATCATCTTTTTGAGTCACATAGACTTCTAGAGTGTTAATGCTTTATAGAAATGATTTTTTATTTACAATCAGCATCGTTTAAAATATATAACTATATATTTAGCTGTTTCAACTATGTAGTTCAAGACCTTATTTACATGCTATTTACATTTAAATCTCGTTACAAGTTTTCATGACATGATTTCAGAGGACGAATAACCGAGCAGAACATGAACAATGGTTACAGTCATTACTGGATGCAATGGCACTGCCAAACTCTGTCAACAACTTAGGTTCTAGACCAGTAATGTACTTCCGATATGCAAGTCAGGTATGTTTTATACTATTAAAAACATCAATACACACTGTATTACTTGTACAGGGCAAGACCTCAATCACTCATTAAAACTGCCTTGCAAATTGACAATCAGAGCAACTATAAGGTTTTATAGTTCCTGAGACTCCTCCACCTCTCTATAACTAAAAACTCATATTTTGATTAAATGTATCCATTTTCATTTTATTTTTCAAATATGCTTAGAGGAAACCCATAAAGTAAACAAATTACTAGTTACAAAAAAAAACATTGCTAAATTAGTCAAACCGAGATAGTAAAAATATGAATAAATTTGGATTATAATAATGTCAGCCAGTTAATGAAAACTACAAACATTTTCTTTTCTTACAAGTTTTCACTTAATAATTCCTCAGCTTTTTTTCATTTGGGATTTTCAGATTAGTACAACGTTGGATCACTCCAAATTGTTTTAGTTCTTTTTTCTGTCAGCATCTAACATTTTAATACAAAATGTTTTGCCTAAATATGTTTGTATTTAAAATGTGTTCTACCAACTGCTTAAGGACTTCTTTTATAGCACTTATTCATTTAATTGTTTCTGTTTTGACCCTACTTTGATTTTTGTAAAATTCTACAATTTGCTTTGTTATTATTGTCATCCAACTTGACAATGAAACTCTCAATAAAAAAGAGCAAACTACAGAAGAAAATAATACAACTCACCCAATTAAAAATAATCCTGCTACAACTTCACCAGAAGCATTTATTGATAATGAAGTTACGATGATTCTCAAGTCAAAATAAATATTTTTTAATATAACAACAGCAAACATACAAAAAACACAATGAAAATTAATAGAAGATTATAAATATTCTGTATTAAAATTTTTTAAACAAAATATTTAATAGCTTGCTTCTAAAATTGAACCATTAGAATTTAAGGTAGATGACCTGAAGCCAAACTGTATTATTTTAACAGAACATGTCATGAAAAATCAAAAACTCAAATCTGACATCAAGTACGTATCAAACTATTATATAATTTCTTATATATGCTGTAAGACGACAAACCAAGAAAGTGTAATCATATTGTTAAGAGAAAGATTTAAACTCAACAAATTAAATACTCCGAATTAATTAAGTGAAAGGCTTCTTGAAGGAAAGCAATTTTAACTCTGTGCAAGAGTATTTATTTTGGTAGGTATTTATAGATCACCTGGATCTAATGTAATAGACAAATCAAGCCCACTCAAAAACAATGTTTATAAAAGATTCAATAATATAATATTTATATAAGAGACATAAACATAACTGTTCTTGAAAATACAAGAAATTTTTGAATGTAAAATAATTTATTGAAGAGTCATGTACTTTTATTTACAATTGTTTTGTAGATCAGCTATTGATAATTTCCTTGTAAATAATAATAAGGATAAAACAACCCTTCCTTATTATTATGTAGAAAGGAACGATATTACCCACTCAGTCATATATTTTGGTACATTTTAAATAAAATCTTTCTATAACATGGATACAACTATTCTAAACTTAAAATGTGTATCTAAGACTAGAGCATATTTTAACAGATTTCCACTGGGCGACATGGGGGGTGAATACACATGGTCTAGGAGATGTTGAATACCGGAAACCCCCTATTTCAATTAATGATCCAAGGCTCTTCCTGGGAAAATGTTTGTAAAGCCTCAAAACCCGAATTAAGCCTTATTTTGGTGTTATTAAGATATTTTTACATGTTTGTAAGAATATTTTGTTGTGAAAACAAGCTTTAGTTTTATTTTGACTTTAATAAAAAAAAACTAGTTAAGATAAGATAGTGTTAATTGTATTTTTACTGTGGCAGAACGAAATATTTAAAGTAAACAATAAATTGCAGAACGATTTTACTATAGAAAATTTTGTTTGCCACAGGGCAAACACCCTCCCGCACGTTTAGGCTGGTACCACAGGGCGGTTTTCGCCATCATGGAAAATTTGCTGCTGCCGCTCATGCAATATTTGCTGCTTTAAGTGTCCCACACACTACACGTGCATTGCATGCAGTGCTTGCCAAATATTGACGAAACGTGCTTGTGTATGGAGAACTTACAATGCACAATGGCAATCAGATCTGGTTTGATTTTTGGCACACCATGGTTTGGTTTGGTTGTAATACGACCAGCCATGTATGTTAAAACAGCTGGTCGTGTTAAAACCAAAATTTCACAGTTAAACACTGACTTTTGGCATGTCACAGAGCGAACTGCTTTTACAGTGTGTGGCACATGGCGTGCCATGCTAAGAACAGCGCACCAAAATAAAAAAAGGCACGACGTGCAATGCACGTGTAGTCTATGGGACCCTTTAACACACAGAGCGGCCAACTGCCACCACCGCCGGTATGACTCATAAGCCTACGGCTATTTTGTTGTTCCTCAGAGTATGTCGGTTTTCAGGCAGTGTTATAGAGACTCTTTTATTCAAATATTAAAAAGTTTAGATTAGTCTACTATGAATATACAATTAATTCTAGTTTTATGGCTTTATCGATGCCAAAATATTATAGAATATTGTTGTATTGTAGAAGAAAGAATCTGCTTCTTAAGGTGCATGAAATTTAACAAGAAAAGAGTTGAAATTAGATTAAAGCCGCTTTTAAACTATGTAGCAAATGCTAGAAGTTTTAGTTTTTAATGTTTTAGGTAAAATGGTGTTCTGCTGTATTTAGCAATGTCATATGTAGCACATCCCTCATCAGTCATCAATGGAAATGTCTAAGGATAGGAAGTTAGCTCTAATGACAGCTATTGCTGTAAGTTTATCTTCTTATGGAAGGAATCAAAGGTTTTAGACCATCCATCTCTCGTGGCTAGCGAAAGATATCGCAGGAGGAATGATTTACTACAGACTTAAACGCTGTTTATGTCTCAGTAGAAGCGTCATTGGTCAATGACATAAACTGTGATGGCACTTTCAAAAACTTAGGAATGACAAGTGAACACTTTGCATACATTTTATGTATGATTGGACCATTGATAGATAAACTTTGTTTATACATCAATGGATTGGACATATCATTGAGAAAAAGATTCCTGAACCACTCTTCTTTTTCAAAAAAGATTGATTCTGTCCAATATTTATCAATTGTGTAATATAAAAGTTCTATTTCGTATGCTACCCAAACTTGTCACTTAAGACAGACATGCCTAGCCTATCATTATGGTTTTGTTTCCATATTGGACAGAAACAAACTTAATAACAATTTATAATAATATTAACATTACAAATAAGCTGTAACACAGTAAAAGATACATATTAAATCGGCAGCCATGTGACTGCCTAACCTATCT
This sequence comes from Stictocephala bisonia, assembly GCA_035578905.1. Classification (NCBI taxonomy): domain Eukaryota; kingdom Metazoa; phylum Arthropoda; class Insecta; order Hemiptera; family Membracidae; genus Stictocephala; species Stictocephala bisonia. Next base: position 89,215 of record JAQJVL010001784.1, read on the forward strand.
ACAGAACCAAATGAAATAATTTAAACGGGCAACAGCACTATAAACTGAAATCGAACAAAAACACAGAACATTAATTAACAACAAATAAACTACATTTCGGCCGTAACTGGGAATAAAAAACATAATTACAAACACTTACCCAAAAGACTCAGCCAACCAATACAGACGACGACAGGCAGCAGTCTAATCATGGTGAACATGACAGAACCAATACGAACAAGAAACAAGGAACAACAAAAAGAAATACACACAAAAGAAAAGCCAAAAAGAGAAAGGCGGCTATCCAGGATGACTCAACTCTGTGCTACGGCATAACCTTCATCACAATGAAGCAACTCATAAATTCTAACTTTAACTAATCCTTTGTTTGTACTTTTTACAAAGCTTAAATAATTTGCATGATGAAAAATTTTCAATTTTGAAAAATATCACTTAAATTGATGATTTTGTTCCTAAAAATTTGCCGGTACCAGGTGCCTCCTGGTGCATGACTAAGAGACTAAGACTAAATATGTTATTTTATGCACTGTTTAAGACAGTTACTAGTAGTTGTTTCATATAAGTAAATAGGAAGTAAGTAAGTAGGAAATAGTAGTAAATGTTCAAGCAAGTAACAATGAACTAACAGTTCAAACATTATCTTCAAGATTCATTTGATTAATATTTATAACGAAATAATTTACTAAACAATGATAATTATCAATACCTTTTGGTGTATACCTCTCTCTGCAACCTCATCAAACACTAGTCCATAGGCTACATGAAAGGGCTGGAAATGCCCCTAAACAAATATATAACATATATGTTGAGGGCATGATAACTTATGTTTCAGGACATGATAGTTAAATTCTAAAAATAAATAAATGTTATATAAAGGATAGAAAAAAATATAAAACTCTTTAACTTATGAACATTGAAACTTCTTCAAAAAATATAAACATTTCCTAATTTAATAAAAAAAGAAACATGGTCATGATAAGAAATAATAGATCTTCCTTTAATGATGGGGTTCTGAAACTTTTCAGACAGAGCCTCCTCACATTGACATACTATGGGCTAGCGCCCCCCTTATAATTTAATTATTACAATAGTGTTGTGGATACAAAGTAGAAAGGTTTTTATAATGTGTTTGTATTTACTTCAATGTTGTCATTAAAGTGCATATTAAATCATTTTGTTTACGATACTGTGTGTGTAACATTGTATTTAACGACAATAATGTTACAAGGCTTAAATCGTAGGCTATTATAGAGATAATCATCTATTTTTAGCACAATGACAGTCTGTACTATTCAATATATAATTCCTAATTAGTTGTGTTTTTCATGATCAAAAAACTTATTTTATTTTTCTGCCTTACTAGTTCAATTTTTCCCAAGTTTCTCGTACCCCCTCCACTATACAGTCTTTACGTCCCCCCTGGAAGTCGCACCCCATAGTTTGAGAACCCCTGCCTTAATGTAACTATAAATCATCTCTAAACATTTTTAATTTATATTTTAACCAAGTATTTAAAAAGAAACAGAAAAACATACAAAATATATGTATCTCAAACCAGTTAAAGAAGGAGAACAATAAAAGCTAAACATAATCAACAGAACCTTCTCAGAAACAAGAACAACACAAAGAAACCAACGAGATAAAAGTACCACAATTCATAAAAACTTTAAACACTACAAAAAAAGAAATTGTGTGATAATAAAAATATGTATTCTTCTAATATTAATTTATAATGGCAAGATGTTCTCTAACCTGAGCATTAAACACCACTCTATTAGTAAATGATTTTTTTTTAGATTTTTACTAGATATTATAAAAAGGAAAACAACTTTAATGAATACAATATTAAATTAAGAAAATACTTAGTTGATGTTGTTTTATATTCTATTGAAGAATTTTTCAATGTAAAAAAGGATAACTTGTGAAGAAGAGAAGAACAAAAATAGCAAGGAAGTAGGAAAAGGCAAATCAAAATAATAAATTACATTTGAGACACATTAGGGCTACAAAATTTGAACTAAAATAAATTTGACATAGAACAGACAAACTATATTAAATTTGGAATATTTGTATGTATACTGTTATTTATATAATGCTATACAAATATTGTCAATAAAAACATAAAATATGTCTAACATTTAATGAACTAGTTTAATTGATAAAAAAGCTGTCAAATCAAACCAAAATCATTGTCAATTTTGGTTTGACTTGACCACTTATCAGTATCGTTCATACCAATTTCTTCAAGAGCTGTATTTTCATATTTGTTCTTAATTTTAGGGATTATATAATTTAATGTGCATCAAATTTAAATGTTTTTCTGGCAAATAATGTTATTTCCCCTGTACTAAATCAATAATTACGGTCTTTACTATTCTCTTTTTGCCTTGATTATTTTTTTGTTTTTAGGAATATCATGAAAATATAACGAAAAAAATGAAAAATGTCAAGTGCCCTTCATTTGGAACAGTACTGGATGAGACATCTATCCCTACACATCCTGGCAGCAGTGATACAACTTGCTCTTCATCACATGCATCTGGGATCAATCAAGCTCGATCGGAGAAGTGCTTGCTGCGCAGAGTGTTTTCTGATAGCAGGACTTTGTTGCAGAGGCCTTGCAAACGCAACTCTGTGCGCCTTAGCAAAATAGCATTCAGTGACACGTCCATACCTATCAGCACACAGGCAGGGGATATCTCCAGATCCCAGTCCAGTGAGAAGTGTCATAGTATGCAGGAACTTCATGAAAGTTTGTGTTTTCGTGAAGAAGTTACTTGTGTGGAGAACTCAGTTGAATCAAGAAGAATAAACTTGAGCGGTAGTAAAGAAAGTAAACTTTCAAATTCTATTAGGATTGAGTTAAATTTAGAAGATTTGGACACAAAAAACAGTGAATCAGTGTCAGAAAAAAAAATTGGAAATATTACAATAACTTTGGATGGTTGTACAATTTATGGAAGTAGAGAGTGTAGTAGTAATAGGGTGAATAGTAAAGAAAAAAACAAGAGCTCAAGTAACCATAATAACCTTGCTAACAGTAGAATTCTAAATCCTCAGTTATATGGAAGTAAACAGGCAAAGAGTGATAGTAATTTAGCAGTTACCAGAAGGACGAGAATACATTCGGTTAGCTGTGAAAATGTACAGACAGACAGAAGCATTGGATCAACATATAATGACACCTCTGTTGAAATGAAAGCCGAGCAACAAGAGAATGAGAGAGAATCATGCAGAAAAACTAAAAAGAAAAGGTCAAATTCTATTTTAAGTAGGTTTTTAGACAATAAAGAAGATACAGAAAAAGGAAACTTTGAGCGAATGGGAACCATAAGGAAAAGATTAAGTTTTTTAAGAAAGATGTGGAAAAAAGCAGAAAAGAAATCTGAAGAAGACACTTTATCAAATGACTATGAATCAATACCAATAGTAACAGAATTATCAAGCTCTGAAGTCGAAAAGGTTTGTTTATTGTGATTTTTCTGATACATTATTTTTTACTTATATATGAAAGAAAATTCTATTTAGTCATCTTTTTTAAGTCTCGTTTATATATTTCGGGTAACCTTCAAAAACTAAAAAAAGTTGTAGATGTTATCAATATGGTCTTTCTGTAAAAATGAGCTATATTAAATACATGTGATAACTTTTATTATATTCATATTTTAACACGTTCACTGCGTCACGAGATCCAGGGGTCTTGTGTCATTTGCTTACATTCACACGGTGATGAAATTCACATTTAATTTCTTATTTGCATTTGTGATATTTTTCGTTAATATTAACGCATTGTTGCAGGAGTTGAATTCTACGGGGTCATTTGTCTTTGTAAATTTAATAGTAACCTAAATCTTACATAAGATCTAGTGCTTACGTGCTGCACCAGAGTAATGACGTATTAGTTATATGCCGTACGAGACCTATAGATCTCATCGATCACATGGTAGACTAAACGTCAATATTAGCAAACAGATTGTCAGCTATTGCTTGAAAAGGCGTGAGAGTTGTTCCACGTTGTCTGTTTATTTACAACATAACCTCAATTTCTCAGCAACAGTATTATAACAATGCAGTGAACGTGTTAAATTTAAAATCAAATTATATAAATATATTGTACTTTGATTACATTATGGTTCATTTATCATATTTCAAACTCAAACATATCTGAAAACATTTTTTGAAATCTAGCACAATCAATAACCCCAGAATGTTTTTGTTTTAGACTGAGTGTTCTGTGTTCAGCCCATCACACAGTCGGTTGAATTTATGTAATTTAACCATTAGTTGTTGTAGCTAATATTTACTTTGATTAAATCTATGTAAATATTTAACCATTTTCATTAACGGAGATTACACACGACTATGAATGTAACTCAGTGTTCTTGTCATTACAGGCTGAGGAGCTGCTCATATCTTTGGGAGGAATTGAAGTCTGTGGACCAGAGCCTGAACCACCCCCTGATTACGATGTATCACCCCAACAAGGTTTGTTACATCTAAAACAATACTTCAAATGAGCAAAGACTATTTGTACAAACAATTAATCAAATATCTGCAATTTCACAGTCATTACACCAATTTCTCGAGACAGAAAAGGAATCAATTTCATTAAAAATTAACTTTTTGAGGAATTGAATATTTTTGGTGAAAAAGTAATATTCTTGCCTCAGGAAGTAGTTAAATCATTTTTAATATAATGAATAGATTAATAAATGCACATCCTCCATATCATTGTTTTCTTCACGTAACAAACTCATCCCACTATTTTAAATAACTGAAATCCATTCATTAATTTCTAAATAGTTGAGAACAAATTTGCTTTGCTCATTATCTACGTTAGCTTGCAGTTCCACAATGTGGTTTACAGTAGAGGTCAATCTCTTGACACATTACCCTCTTTGTGGAAGTTACCTGCAAGACAATTTGCAGTGTTTGAGTCTTAGTAATTCATTTGGATCAAATACAGCTCTCTAGAAATAAAAACATAATATTAATTAAAATTACTTTAAAAAAATCTAATAATAACTATAGGACACTACTTTAAGCTTTGCATGCAAACTCCGTCACCCAGAATATTCATGCCTTCCTCAGCTTTTGTCCATCATTCCGTAAGTCAGTTAATAGTAAGTCAGTTGCACTCATTTGAAAACCTAGGGCTATAGAAAACGAACTAAGAGTGTACAGTATTTAGTGATTTATTTCACTATAAATACAAAAGTGCTGATTTTCATTCAGGTTTTTCATAAAGTAGACCGTTTTCTGAAATAACAGAGATACAAAAAAGTCGAGGCCAGTGTTGTAGACCAATCCATCCTAACTTTGAGACTTTTATCAGGTTATAAATTGAATGAACTGTTTTATTTTACAGCGAAATAGTGCAACCTCTGCACAAGTTTCTGGTCTCCATATTTTAATTCCACAATCTTGAGTATGGGTAAAATAATGTACAAGACGTTTCTGAATTCTTCTTCAGGTTTGATCCCGTCAATTTTAAGTATAATGTGATGGGGTTTGGAAGGAGGTTAAAATTTTGATGAATCTCTCAGTGATATTATATACATAAACTCTTTCATGTGATGTATAAAATTTATAGGCTTTCTTCGTCTATAAACTCTATAACAGTTCATTTTATACAATGTTAGTTAATACACTTTCTTGAAATATATCTAAAACAAAATTAATACCCACATCTCTTTGGGAGTGTTCTGATTGTACATTACATGACCTAACAATTTATTCATGTGGTGTACATGAATATGTACATATAAGTTTAACTTGTAATTGTAAGGTTACAGAGAGAGAGTCAATTTACAAATACTTAGATGTAATCATTGATCACCGTGTGAGATGGGTGGAGCATATACAAACTCTGTCCCTCTCCCAACTGTATGGACTTTGGGTGATACTTGTATGAGTGGTTTTTACTCTGTATTCTGTTTTGAAACAGGATGAGAGAGAGTATTCTCAGAGCATTCTACACACACTTTATTCTCTCACCCTTCCTCAACTGACATAAAATCAATAATTAATTTTACATATAATTGCCTCACCTGCAATTTGCAACAATAACATCATTGAAGTATTAATTATTTTATGCTACCACTTTTCCATGTTTCATAGTTCATTATTATTATTTATTTATGCGTAATAGGTGAAATAATCCTGCCATACTTATAGGAGAGGCATGTTACACGAGAATGAACCACCAATATTATAGATATAAAAAGAACAAGTAAAGAAAATCCTGGTAAAAGCAAAATTAGTTCGGCAGATAAACTGGATTGTGAACGACTCAGTTGTCGAAACATATGTTAGATTGCATATGTCAGTTGTAGAAACATTAAACAGGTGAAGCCCTTCCACTAACACTGTGTAATTTCATTCCCGACATACCAATCAGTACGTCACCATGTTCAAACGTGACACATGGTGTGTACCGATGACTACATCACGGCAGCTAATGTGACAGACAATACACTCAAGATATAATATTATTTCCCCTTTATACAATCATTTATGATAGAACAATTCAATTTTGGCCCTTTTTAATACAACACTTGAAACCCAGCATACACACAGGCAGTAAGCCTATGTAATATAACACTTGAAACTCAGCATACACACAGGCAGTAAGCCTATGTAATATAACACTTGAAACTCAGCATACACACAGGCAGTAAGCCTATGTAATATAACACTTGAAACTCAGCATACACACAGGCAGTAAGCCTATGTAATATAACACTTGAAACTCAGCATACACACAGGCAGTAAGCCTATGTAATATAACACTTGAAACTCAGCATACACACAGGCAGTAAGCCTATGTAATACAACACTTGAAACCCAGCATACACACAGGCAGTAAGCCTATGTAATACAACACTTGAAACTCAGCATACACACAGGCAGTAAGCCTATGTAATATAACACTTGAAACCCAGCATACACACAGGCAGTAAGCCTATGTAATATAACACTTGAAACTCAGCATACACACAGGCAGTAAGCCTATGTAATATAACACTTGAAACCCAGCATACACACAGGCAGTAAGCCTATGTAATATAACACTTGAAACTCAGCATACACACAGGCAGTAAGCCTATGTAATATAACACTTGAAACTCAGCATACACACAGGCAGTAAGCCTATGTAATATAACACTTGAAACCCAGCATACACACAGGCAGTAAGCCTATGTAATATAACACTTGAAACTCAGCACACACACAGGCAGTAAGCCTATGTAATATAACACTTGAAACCCAGCATACACACAGGCAGTAAGCCTATGTAATATAACACTTGAAACTCAGCATACACACAGGCAGTAAGCCTATGTAATATAACACTTGAAACCCAGCATACACACAGGCAGTAAGCCTATGTAATATAACACTTGAAACCCAGCATACACACAGGCAGTAAGCCTATGTAATATAACACTTGAAACCCAGCATACACACAGGCAGTAAGCCTATGTAATATAACACTTGAAACCCAGCATACACACAGGCAGTAAGCCTATGTAATATAACACTTGAAACTCAGCATACACACAGGCAGTAAGCCTATGTAATATAACACTTGAAACCCAGCATACACACAGGCAGTAAGCCTATGTAATATAACACTTGAAACCCAGCATACACACAGGCAGTAAGCCTATGTAATATAACACTTGAAACCCAGCATACACACAGGCAGTAAGCCTATGTAATATAACACTTGAAACTCAGCATACACACAGGCAGTAAGCCTATGTAATATAACACTTGAAACCCAGCATACACACAGGCAGTAAGCCTATGTAATATAACACTTGAAACTCAGCATACACACAGGCAGTAAGCCTATGTAATATAACACTTGAAACTCAGCATACACACAGGCAGTAAGCCTATGTAATATAACACTTGAAACTCAGCATACACACAGGCAGTAAGCCTATGTAATATAACACTTGAAACTCAGCATACACACAGGCAGTAAGCCTATGTAATATAACACTTGAAACTCAGTATACACACAGGCAGTAAGCCTATGTAATATAACACTTGAAACCCAGCATACACACAGGCAGTAAGCCTATGTAATATAACACTTGAAACTCAGCATTCACACAGGCAGTAAGCCTATGTAATATAACACTTGAAACTCAGCATACACACAGGCAGTAAGCCTATGTAATATAACACTTGAAACCCAGCATACACACAGGCAGTAAGCCTATGTAATATAACACTTGAAACTCAGCATACACACAGGCAGTAAGCCTATGTAATATAACACTTGAAACTCAGCATACACACAGGCAGTAAGCCTATGTAAGCTTTTCCCAAGTAAAATGAATCACTGCATAATTTTTACTTTTATTTTTTTTTTTTTACAATTTATTCAATGTTAATTTATATTATTATTATTTGATGTACAGTTGTTGAATACTGTCATTTAATTAACTGATGTAAGTTATACATATTAATGTTTGGAGAGTCAAATTTATTTTCATTTCACTATAATTTTGTAAATATTAAATCAAAGTTGAATAAAATTGTCTATCCATTGTTATTAAGTAATAAGTGTATTAACTATTCTCCATTTCAAAGTATGTAGACCCGAGTTTACAAAGACACTGTACTTAGACCAATAACAATAATTACATGATTCTTTTTTTGTATTATAGAGAATTTAGTTGTGTGTTGAACCATACCTGTTAAATAATTTTCATAACACATTAATTGTTTATAAAAAGTACTGGTTTTTTGACAATTTTGTAACAAACCAGCACCTTTAATAAATCATAAAAAATTGAATTGACGTTTGATGTAAATGAAACTTTACCAAACTTTTGTCAATAGTTTTTAAACGTTACCTTCAAGTTTCAAAATTTGAATTTAATTATTTTTTAATTCCTTGTAATTTTTGTGGGTTAACTTTTATCCCGCTGTGGTAACTGGAACTCCGTATAATTTGATACTGTTTGTATTGGCTTGATTCATACAAACCAAATAAAATGGTTTCCAACTATAATTCTTGATTAGCGATTTTAAATTTAAGTTCATTTATAGCGTCGAGATGTGTAGTCAGCCGTTAACGACACCTTCAAACGCCTCACCCACACGGCATCAAAGCCCCGCGATATTGCCATGTCTCCGCTCCAACAACACTGCACGTCTGACTGCCACTGTTAAAACTCCCATTTGCTCTATTCTAAGTTTCATAGACCATTTTCCTCACCATTTACTCATGAGGGCTTTAAAAAAGGTAGCTCCTGTTTTATAAGGATTGTAAATAATTTACATTTCATTATTTCATTCATTGGAATACTTTGGGTGTTGTTTTTAGTGGAACTATTTCGGCGATTGGGGGGATCGCCAGTGAGTCAGTAACGTGGTAAGTACATATGAGGAATGCACCTCCCCTTCTAACTCACAGAGCCATCCTGTTAGTTTATTCATCCCTCCTATGGAAATTTTATTAGTGAGGATATTGTTAATAACGAAATGTAAATAATCGACAATCCCTATGAAACAAGAGCTACCATTTTTAAACTTCCCGTTGGAGGTACAAAGCCTTCATGAGAAAATGGCGATGGAAAATGGTTGATGAAACTTAAAAGAGTACAGCAAATTGAAGTTTTAACAGTGGCAGTCAGACGTGCCATGCCGTTGGAGCGGAGACGTGGCAATGCCGCGGGACTTTTTTGCTGTGCGGGCAAGGCGTTTGAAGGCGTAATTACTGGCTAACTGCACATCCTGAAGCTATCAAATAAACTTCAATTAAAAATCGCTGATCAACTTTTATGGTTGGATACCATTTTATTTGGTTTGCATGAATCAAGCTGACACCAAAAGTACCAAATTATATTGAGTACACACCTAAATACAAGTGAATCCAAAAAAATTACAAGAACTTAAAATAATTAAATTTAAGTTTTGAAACTTCCAGGTAACATTTGAAAAATATTAACAAAGGTTTGATAAAATTTTCATTTACATAAAACGTCAGTTAGATTTTTTGATTTTTTAATTGGGTTGATGGTTCGTTAAAAATTGGGAAAAACCGCTACTTTTTATAAACAATTGCTAAAACAAAATTGTTAATGAGTTATGACAATTATTTGACAGACATGGTTCAGGGCACAACTAAATTCTCTATGATACAAAAACAAGAATCATTTAATTATCATTATTTGTCTGGGTACGGTGGCTTTGTAAACTCGGGTCTACATACTTTGAAATGGAGAGTAGTAGTAGTTTTATTACAGAACCTGACAGTCCTCCAGAGCTGCCCCCACGACTAAAACAACGGCCTCCATCTCCATGGCATGATGTTCCCAAAAACAACAAACCAGTGGAGCCAGAAGATGACATACCACCCCCATTGCCGTTAAAGCAAAAACAAAAAGTTCTTATAACTATATCTCAAGACTCTAGTGTTATAGAACACAAAGATAGTTCTATAAGTAGTTGTACTGATTCTGATAGCAGTAAACTACCATCAATCAAGAAGTTGGACGACTTAGATACGTTGCTTGCACAACTTTCAGATGTAAATTCACTTGTGGTACGGCAAATAGATGTTTCCCATAATTGCTCTGACAATAATAAACAGGTAAACCATAGTATCAAAATAAAATAAAATCAGTTTAACCCTCTGATGGTTTAATGTCGATTTCACAACCTTTACTACATATCCGCCGTGGTTTACTGTCAAAAAATTGACCTTCGATTTTACCGTTTATTACAAGTGTTCAATCTTCACCAAACATTATATAAAGTAGTTATTTGAAACAACTGATTCCACTGTTCAGTATGGTGAAAGTTTTATTCGGTTGCCGTTGGCCTAGACTAAAACAAATTACAACAATGAACTTACAGCTGTGATTTCAGTGTCATCATTGTTGTATACTACTGTGCACCTATATATAGTTTTTCTACATAACTTTTTTTATTTTATTGATCAAGTCCTTACAAGTTTTTTTTTAATTCAATAATAAATTTTCCACAAAATGGCTATCTTCGAATTTGTGTACTGTATATAGTAAAAACTTTGTGTCTATAAACTGTGACTAACATTCTGGATTTTCTTGTTCTTCCTCTCTCCAGAAATAAAAATCTCACACTACTTGGTAAGCCATTCTGGAATACATAATATAATACTATATGATTTTATGAACAAAGTGATGTATAATAAGTCTAATTTGAATAAAAAATAAATGTTATACAAATTTAAACAAAAAAAGGCTGAAAATTGGCCAAAATAGGCTGAACCACCGGTGGTAAAATAGTGAACCATCGGAGGGTTAATCCTTTATAATTACTTACAAAACATATTAAAGTTTATCTAATGTATAAATATTTATACTATTGCATAAGCAAATAGTAAATATATAGCAAATGCTGAAAATAAAAATAAAGCAGCTTGGAATGTAGTCAAGTCTGTATTAGGATTACAACAAAATGTGACAAATGTAGGATTTGAACAGGTTAACTTTATGGATGAGGAAATTACCAATGGAAATGAAATTGCTTGTAAGTTTAATGAAATGTTCATCAATGTTGGATGTAAATCAAACAACTTAATTTCAATAGAAGCTGCTAGGAAGTTTCTAACAAAACGGGAAGAAGTGTCAAACCATAAATTTGAATTTAGTTTTGTTACAATAAATCAGATAAATGGAGTAATAGCAAATTTAAAAAACAAAAAATCAGTTGGGTGGGATGAGATTCCTGTGCAGGTTCTGAAAAATACTGCAGGTTATATTTCACAGCCTTTGTCGTTTCTAATCAATCAGTGCTTCTATGAGGTAGTTTTCCCAAGTCAATTAAAATATGCAAACGTAATACCAATCCATAAAAAATACAATAAAAATAACCCCGATAATTATAGGCCTGTGTCAGTATTATCAGTTCTATCAAAAGTATTTGAAAAAGTTGCTCTAGATCAGTTAAGTACATTTCTCAACAATAATAATATAATTTGTAAAAATCAGTATGGTTTTCGACCGGGGTATAGTACAATTGATGCAGCCACAGAATTAATCAACCATATTACAGAGGGGCTGGACAAGTCTAAGAGCACCGCAGGTGTTTTTTGTGACTTGTCAAAAGCATTTGACTGTGTTAATCATGACATTCTAATTGAGAAACTGAAATTTTATGGAATCAACAATGGAGCTCTAAATTGGTTAACATCATACCTGACAAATAGAAAACAACGAGTCATTATAAACAAAACAGATGGTAAATATATGTCAGATTGGAATGAGAATATAAATGGAGTTCCCCAAGGTTCGCTGCTAGGCCCATTATTATTCATTCTATACATCAATGATTTACCTTTAAATATTAACCATGCTGAAGTATTTTTATATGCAGATGACACCTCAATTCTATTGAAATGTTCAAATGATAATGAATTAAAGAAAGCAGTGGAAAGTTTTACATGAAATAAAGCAGTGGTTTGATATAAATGGACTTAAATTAAATAAGGAAAAAACTGAAATAATAAAATTTCAAACACAACATAACAAATGCCCTTTTAGTAATTCCATTACCATCGATGACAACATCATAACTATCAAAGACATGGTGAAGTTTTTGGGGTTAATCATTGATCAAAACGTCACATGGAGACCCCTAATAGAAGCACTGAGTAAAAGATTAAGTTCCTTATGTTTCCAAAAGTATATTCTGAGAGGAACTGTGGAGCTGAGTGTTAGAATGACAGTGTATCATGCTTGCTTTGGTTCCCTGCTCCAGTATGGTCTTGAACTATGGGGCAGCTCAACCGATATTCTTAAGATTTTTAAAATTCAGAAGACGTACATTCGAACAATGCTTTTTATGGACCATAACCAATCATGCAGATCTGTATTCAAAGAGCTGAATGTTCTAACACTTCCTTCCATGTATATTTTCAAATGTTTATTATTTGTACATAAAAATAAAGATTTAATTTTAAATAAACAGCACAGCCATATTTACAACACAAGATTCAGAGAACAACTCCAATATCCAATTCATAGGCTAAAACTATTTGAAAATTCCCCTCATTACATTGGTCTAAAGTATTACAATAAAATTCCGTCTAATCTAAAAATCCTAAATATTATTAAGTTTAAAAAAATTGTTAAAAACTTCCTGATTCAGAAAGAATATTATGATGTAGAAGAGTTTTTAAGTGATAACTCTTTGATCATTGATATGTAATTTTAGAATAAGTTTTAAGATAGTTTTAGTTTTTTAGGACATTGACTCTTCACCTGTTTACTTACAAATAAAATTTTGTAAAATTATGTAAACGTTATGTGAAATAAAATAAAAATAAATAAAATAAAAAATGAATTTATTCCCACATGGACTAGAATGTGCATGGGTAAGAAGTTCCCATCATAGAACAAAATTCATGTGGGATGCTTACGCTCGGGATAATGCTCTGCGTACAAGCGAACGGCACCTGTAAAGTTCTCTCCCAAAACCATCAGCATTCGTAAAATTCATCTTCAAACCAAATCAGTGTGCTTAATGTATCACAAATGAATATTAGTGGTCTACAACATTTGAAACTTACAACATAACACTTGCTCTTCTAAAAATACTCAATAACAGCTTCACAATAAATAAGTTAAACAAATAAACAAGTCATGATTATCAGGAATTACAAAATAAATTATATTAACACACACAACAAATCAACTAACTAACTAGTTACATTTAGTAATGACAATAAAACGATTGCATACATTGCAACAACATGTTATTGTCATATCATTGTTGATCAGCTATTTTAATCTCTGTACAGATATTTAAAAACGCTGTTTTAATCTAATCTAAAAAATATCCATTTCTGTAGGCCTATGGTCAATATGGGACTTCTGGGCTTATCATTGTATTGTAATTAGTTATAAATTACATTTTAACAGTACATGGCGAGGTAATTATATATTATTTAATTGAATTTGATCAACTGTTCTTTTTTTAATAATTACTAAACTTAACGCTTGAATTTTGTAAAAATTTGATTTTTTTTTCAAATAACTTAGTAAACTTGAAGAGACAGAATAAAGTGTAAATTTGAAAAATGTTTCTTTTTCAAAGACCTTTATTTTGATATACAACATGATCTATGTTCTCATTTAAACATTTTTTGGTAAAGGGTTTGCAGTTTTTTTAATTTGAAAATGTTGGGCATATGATAAAAAATTGCAATTATGTTCATACGACATACCGTTTGAAAGCTTATCTTATGCTTTTTCAATGAAACAAATTTGACACTGGTAAATTTAAAACAGCGTAAAAAATAAAAGAAAACGCCGGCTATGTGGACAAGACTCAAGATATTTTCAAAACTTTTTAACCATACTGTTCAGGGTTCAAAAATCATTAAAAATGATTTGCCACATGACCTATGTTGCTATTTGAAAATTTCGAGGTTCGAACCTGTGACACCATTTCCAGTCACACCCTTTATTTACTATATCAAACGGTTCAACCACAGGAGATTGTGGCCGGGTGGTATTAAACACACTGTGTACAGTGGCAATGGTTACCTATTATTTATATGTTAAGTTTGTTATCTCCTATTTATATTTATTTATTCTAATATTATTAAATAGAAGTTTTCTTTGTCTTAATATGTGCATGGTGAAAAGTGACATTGTGGTGAAAAGTGACATTACTTTTAAGTAAGTTTTATGACAAAGAAGAAATTTTAAAAAACAAACTAATACAATATTTCACAAACAAACAAAACAACTTGTTAGAAAAACATTTTGAATATAAAAATAATTCAAAATGGTAAATATAAAAGTTTATTTATACGAATATAAGTAAACTTTTATATTAATAATAAAATGAAACACATTCTTGTTATTCAAATTTTTTCAATTTCAAAATAAGCGCTTTACACTAGTTCTGTTAGTAAATCTGTACTTTTTTTACAAATTTGTTAACGTTACTGGTGAAAAGCGCTTATTTTGAAATTAGCTTCAACATTAAAATAAAAAAAATTTGGAAAAACAACAATGTGTTCAGTAACTAAACCATCACAATTCCACTAAGGAATTAACAAATTCAGTGTTAAGGCCGTATTTTCGTTTTCACCATGTGTGGCTACATAATAAATTAAAAACTTACCCCAATGGTCGAGAAATATTTTTCAAAAACTCTTTTTTGTGATTTTGTAGGGTCAATTTATGAATGTCAGAAGTAGTCTGTATATGTGGAAGGCTAAAAAAACTAATTTTAATATATGGCCGTCTAGTCGGCTATCAGCCCCTGGTGAATGACTTTGCCAAAAAATTAATGTCCAATATTTTTCACACCACTTTATTTATGTATTAAACTAGTTGGTAATATAAGGAATAATATTATCAGGTCCATTTCTTCACAATTTTTCTGATCTGAGATAAATTTTTCAAAACATGCTACAATACAATTTAGGTTGGTCAGGGTCTTTTTTGCTTAATTTTATTCCTAATTTCTTGAGAAAAAAAAAATTATAAACAGTAATAGAAACTCCAAAAATAACCGTAACCAGAAACTGAAAACCACGTCCTACTTGAAGGATACCGCAAAAGTGAGAAACCTACTATTAAGCTAACCCCGCAAAGGCTGGGCGAAGATTAATCAAATAATGTGAGTGAGGCAGTAGGGCCGACTAGACGGCCATTAGCCACCACCGGAGACAACCGCTTTGCCAACTAGACGGCCACTCAGCCACTGGTGGTCAAACAGCATGGCCGACTTTACGGCCACGTAGCACTGAATGTGTAAATGAAGAAAATTTGTATTAAACTATTTTGAGTTATATAGATTTCCAGCATGATTAAGGTTATGCTACATTAATTTCTCTTAAATGTGCATTAAATCAAGTGAAAATTTAAATACTTGATAAATTTGTTTTGAACCAACACAAGGTGAGATCATATAAAAACACTTAAATTAGAAATTGCAATCAGTAAATGTTTACAATTTACTCATCCAATAAAATGCAATGAAGGCACACAAAAGCTAAAACCAGACTTAATCCAAGTAAGAAATAATTAATTCCTTATGAATTATTCATAGTATATTCTTGCATTGGAAATACAGAGCCATCAAATCGGCTCGATCAAAATAAAAAAAGGGGAATAGTTTAAGTGCTGAAAAATCATCACGTCTGTACTGCATACAACTAAATGAACTAAAAAATAGTACATTCGCAAAAACAAAAAAATTAATTATTTATTTATTTCAGAAGTCAGCTGTGGAATCAGACTATGATGTCCCACGGCCGCACATTTCACTTCTAGCGACTCTGAACTCACAGAATATTTGTTTAGACTCATTGACAGCAACAAATTTCCTCTGCACAACTCCCCTGGTTGAACTTGATTCTCTTGATACTGTCACTAGCAGGTAAGCTTTTACCCTCTAATGTCCAAATTTAAGCTGTGAAGGCTGTCTAGACAAAAAAATTGACAGCTTTTGAAGTTCATCATTAAGTGAACAAAATGGGAATCCTAGAATGACTTCTAGATTAGTATCCATCAATAGATTCAAAACTTCTATGTATGTGAGACATCAGATAAGTTTTGTAGTTATTGCTTGAGAATGTGTAACAAAATGTTCAGTAGTTTCTGGAGCAGAACATTAGTTTTTGATTCTCTGTTTATCGAATATATGTTCGATTACTGTTTTAAAATACTGTACAGTGACCTATAACAGAAGAATCAAACAGTTCTTGAAACTATGCGTGCAAAGTGAGCACACTCAAATAACTTGTTGTTTCTATCCATCTGCAATGTTGTTGTATATGTGTTCAAAAAGAAAAGGGGGGACATTTTATTGATAATACACTCCGTCATAAAATTTGTGGGGTTATGTTAGTTAACATTCTTAAATGCAACTGAACAGTAGTACCATTGGGTGATCTAAACATGAACTGTGCCAACGGTTCTTATAGATATCTATTTTTGATTTGTTTGAAAACTGAACAAAACATTTTGCTATAAAAACGGTATATAATGTAAAAACTAAGATTTAACCATTCATGTTAAGATAACATGGATCGTAAAAACCTTAAATAGGAATTCAGCAAGTGTGGTTCACAAAACAATTATGCTTTTTTTTAATCTTAGCGGCACTATGAGTTCTTACCAAGAGGTTAACTATTAAACTTGAAGTGTAAGTTAAACTAACTATTAATTTAACACTGCTTGTAGGAAATAATCTGAAGAAATGTCTGGATTTGTGGTGAAACAACTGATAGATTTTTGCTCTATAATAGTTTTTTAAATAGCGCACACTTCATTGCTTGTTTCTGAATTTTTGGTGAAAATCAAAAAAGTAACTACCTCCCAGCCTCTATATTCACTTGTTATGGCCCCTATAACTATCTCCCAGCCTCTATATTCACTTGTTATGGCCCCTATAACTATCTCCCAGCCTCTATATTCACTTGTTATGGCCCCTATAACTATCTCCCAGCCTCTATATTCACTTGTTATGGCCCCTATAACTACCTCCCAGCCTCTATATTCACTTGTTATGGCCCCTATAACTTTTCCTTTCCCTCAAATTAAATCAATCATTTCACTAAGATATAAATCAATCTTAGTGAAATGAAAATTGTGGATAATCACAACAGAGCAAAAGGGACAACACAGTTACTTATGAGAAAGGTTCATTTCACCTATGACAGTCTAATACCAGAAAGTTTGTCTGACTTTCAAACATATCTCAAGTGAACACCCAATTGGTTTCTGGGGAAAATTTGTTTGTAATTAACTGGGAAGTTAGTCAAAGAGGTGTTTTTATAGATTTATGTCCTCCAGCACGTTATAAGATTTCTTGCAAGATGGGAAGATGCAGAGTGGATATGAACTTTGTTAACTTTTTGAGCAGTGCATTTTTGCATTGTATATCTGGTGGGGCACAGCATTGGAAGCCATTGGTAAAGGAGTTGCTATGAAGTTGCCCTCATTGCCTTGGCTAGTTGGACATCAACCTCTCGTACATATGTACTGTTAACCCAAACTGTGGCACACTATTCAGCAGTAGAGTAAACCAGGGACAAGGCTGTAGTATGAAGGCGGATGATGGCTGCCCACAATGAGTTCTGTGAGCAAGTTGCTGCACAATGTTAGTTCTGATTTTCGCTATTTTCTGTATGTGAATTTTAAACGTTGAAGAGTATCCCAGCCTCATGATGTGCCAAGTGTACGACTCCATAATATAGAACTCAAGTAGAAATATTATTTTTGTTTGAGTCTAATGATTTTTGTTGGATGCAGAGATGACAGCTGACTAGTTTGAGTGTGACTCATCCTGGCCACTTACTTAAGCCACCCTTTTTAGCCATTCTAGTCGCTTAGACTCAATATTACATGTAAAATAACAACATTACATTTGAGAGGTTGTTTGTTGCAGGTTGGATGCAGAGATGACAGCTGACTCGCTTGAGTGTGACTCACCCTGGTCACTTACTCATGCCACCCTTCCTAGCCATTCTAGTCACTCAGACTCAATGCTTCGCCACTTCTTCCCTAGTGATGATAAATTATTTCCCGACTCCCTTAATTCATGACATTGAAGCGTTTTAAAATACGTAAAAGAAGATATCAGTATTAAGTATGCAACCATGTACCTAATTGATGTTTTGTATTATACATTAAATAATTAATATATCTTTAATTGTCTCTTTAATTTTGATCCTCAGATAAAAAACCAGGAACCATTAAAAGCATTATATCGAAACTAATTATATAACAAGATTAATTATATGTGAATTTTTTTAACCTTTAGTAAATAATGCAGTCAATCTATTAAGATATACTAATCCAGAAATATTTTAAATTACTTTTATATTTCTAGAAACAAACATTAAAAGATAAAAAAGGTTGTCAAAATTCTATACCCTAACTCCAATTAAGAGAATAATAATAAAATGTATTACTTTAACCTTTTGATAAGACATCCTCCTTGTTATCACTCAATGGACCTTCATAACAAATTAATTCACTTATGTTAGTTATTTTACTGTCCCTTGTAATATTATAAAAAAGTTTTATAAATACATCTAGAACTGTTTAACCATTCTCAAACTGATCCTGAATACCAACATATCTTATATTGGCCACAACAAAATTAATAATCAATTAAAAATATCAATATTTAACCCTTATATCAAGATAATTCACAAATAGCCTAAGACAATGTTATAATTCTTTATTGCATTAAGATACAATAAATGTACATGGGCACAAGTCATAAAAATAAATAATTATAATAAATAAATGCTAGTCATGGGAGAGCATTGATAAAACTGCACCCCACACTGCAGGAGATTATTTTTGTAAAAAGATGTGCGATGTCAAGGAACTGGAAGATTGGTTTTATTTTGAAAGTTAAAATTATGATTTACAGTTGATATGGCAAAGAGGTTTCTAGACGAAGTACAAGGGTTCCAAAATATAAATAGAAGGTAATGTCAATATTATGTGGATGTGAAAAAACTCACTGCAATGATCTCTGCTGTTTAGTTTAAATATTAACCTAATCACTTTCTTTTGGAGATTGAAAAGATGTTCTGTCCTCGACGAACTGAAACCCCAGAGAGGGATCCTGTATACAAGTAAGGATAAACATTTCCATAATAAGTTAATTGTGAGAAGATTGTTGGTTTTAAGATAAGCTGACACCCTTCAAATAACAAAAGTACTTGAGCTAAGCGGGATACTTTTTCTATATGGCTACTGAATCTAAGGTTTTTGTCAATGACAAGGCCAAGATAAACATGGAATTAACTGAGTGTACAACAGACTCACAGAGAAAGCAAACCAAACCAAGCTCATTTCGATTTTGGATGGAAAATACAACTAGGTAATTATAAGAAAATGCAAAATATTATTGACGACCATAATAAAAAATTAGACTATTAAAGCTGCATGCATCAGTTGAAGCAAAACTGATCGCTTGTGAAATACACTGTTAAAATAACGTGATATTTATAATAAATGAAATTGATATTTTATGAAACTGATTTATCGACATAGTTCAGTTTCATAAACAGTTACAATTGTTATAAACATGTTTACCGCCCAACTTATCATCACTATTATGAAGCAGTTGAAAATTCATACCAAGTATAGCTTTTGATAGAGAAAGTTTGCTTGCTAAGGCAAATCAGATAAATTTTCAATTAGGAAGGGTTAACATGTTAGGTTTTACACAGTAAGGAAATTAAAACTATAAACCTAAGAATTATAAATACTCAGTTAGTGTAAAAAAACTACATTGGATTTGTATGTTTAGAAAAGGAGTTAAAAGAAATTTCTCTACCAGTTTATTGATTTTTTTATTAAAAAATAAATAAATCCTATTATTTTCTTTTGAAAGATTTATTTTTCTTTCCTTTGTTTTTGTTTCCCTTTAACCTCTTTCGTACACCTGATGACTCTTCAGTATCATCATCATCTAATCCTCCTTTCTTTCTCTTTCCTTTTTTCTCTTCCAAATCTTTCATTTCCTGAAAAATAACAATATTATCAGGTCAGTACAACACTTTTATTTCAATTCATTAATATATTTAGTTAAATGTACTATTAATATTATATATACATGGTCTTTCATACCACCCGGCCAAATCTCCTATGGTTGAACCGTTTGACATAGAGTGATGCAGTAAACTATGTCATTCTCCCTAATAAATCTCATATGGAAAACGTCACAAATTTTTTTTAGCAGTTAAAATACAGGTTGTACCTAGAAATGATTTCATGGGTTCGAATCTCAAAATTTTCAAATAGCAACATAGGTCATGTGGCATATCATTTTAAAGGGGTTTGAATGCTTAACAATACGGTCAACAAATTTTGAAAATTTCTTAAGTCTTGTCCACGGGATTTTTTAATATTTGTTTGATTTTTTTCATTTTTACTGTGATAATTGAATTTAAAAGTGTCAAATATATATCATTGAAAAGAGCAGAAGATAAGCTTTCAAACATATGTAGTATGATCATAATTGCAATTTGTCTATCACTTACCCAACATTTTCAAATTAAAAAAAGTTGTAACTCTGTACCAACAAATTTTTCAGTTAGAACATATGTCATTTGGCATATCAAATTAAAGGTCTTTAACAATGAAACATTTTTCAAACGTACTCTTTATTTCTATCTCTACATGTTTACTTTACGAGTTATTCGAAAAAGAGAAAAAAACAGAATTTTAATAAAATTCAAGCATTAATATTAGAAATAATTACTAAATTAAAATAACAGTTGATCAAATTCAGTTAAATAACTTCACCATGTACTGTTAATATGTAATTTATAACTAATTACAATATAATTATAATCCCAGAAGTCTCATACTAACTATAGGCCTATAGAAATTTAGATTAGATTTATAACAGCGTTTTAAAATGTCTTTGTACAAACCTTAAAACAGCTCATCAACATTGATGTGATGATAACATGTTGTTGCGATGTATGCAATCGTTTGATTGTTATTACTAACTGTAGCTAGTTATTTAGTCTATTTGCTGTGTGTGTTAACATCAATTTTTTTTGTAATTTCTGATAATCTTGATTTGTTTGTTTATTTGTTTAACTTACTTATTGCGAAGCTGTTATTGAGTATCTTTAGAAGTGCAAGTGTTATGTTGTAAGTTTTAAATGTTGTAGACCACTTATATTCGTTTGTGATACATTAAGCACACTGATTTGGTTTGAAGATGAATTTCATGAATGCTGATGGTTTTGGGAGAGAACTTCACAGGTGTCGCTCGCTTGTACATAGAGCGATATCTCAACATAATAAATCCAAATAAATTTAAAGACCAGTTACGAGTGTGAAGGGTCCCGGGCTTATAGAGATAGCAGCTGCTTTACAAAATCATCACGACTCAATTCGCTGAATTTCTTCTGACTCTGGTGTAATTCGTTTTCAAACCAAATCGGTGCGCTTAGTGTATCACAAGTGACTAATAGTGGTCTACACATTTAAAGCTTAAAACATAACACTTTAACTTCTAAAGATACTCAATAACAGGGTCACAATTATTAAGTTAAACAAAGAAATAATCAAGTCAAGATTATAAAAAATTAAAAATTACATAACAATTTACGTTAAAACACACACACAACAAATAGACTAACAAACTAGCTACCAGTAATGACAATAAAACGATTGCATACATCGCAACAACATGTTATTGTCATATCATAGTTTGTACAGACAATTAAAAACACAGTTTTAAATCTAAATTAAATTTCTATAGGCCTATCGTCAGTATGGGACTTCTGGGTTTATGATTGTGTTGTACATACTAACAGTACATGGCGAGGTTATTATACATTATTTAACTGAGTTTGATAAACTGTTATTTTAATTTTAATAATTACTAAGATTAATGCTTGAATTTTATTAACATTCTGTTTTTTCCAATAACTTATAAACTTGTAGAGATTAAAATAAAGTGTAAGTTAGAAAATAATTAATTTTTTAAAACCTTTAATTTGATATGCCACATGACCTATGTTCTCACTTACAAGTTTTTGGGTACAGGGCTACTAAGTTTTTTGAATTTGAAAATATTGAGTAAGTGATAGAAGTAGGGTGATTTGCCTTCGGTTTTCACTTTCGAAGGCAGCTATGTTAATCGCCATAAGGAAAAAACCGTCGGTTGTCTGCAGATCAGAACGCTGCCTTCGAAGTGGCACTTTGAAGGTAAGTATGCTATTCGCCCATAAGGAAAAAACGTCGGCCTCCTTCATGAATATCGTTGTCTCATTGCTTGCCACATTTGTGTCAGTATTTGTGCCAGTCGGCCCGTTAACCGGCTGCCTTCGGTTTTCACTTTCGAAGGCAACATGTTAAACGGCCATAAGGAAAAAACTCTTGGCCGCTCGACTTCGAAGCACGCTATTCTCCCAAACAAGGAAAAGACGTCGGCAGCTCTGCCGCCTTTACGAAGCAATTAAGGATATGCTAAACATACGGTATATGGGCTGACTGGTAGCCGTGGACGAGCAGGCGACGTCGAGGCGTCCTGGTGCTGAGGCGTACATATGCAGGTGGTGATGGTTGGTCCGAAGCGCAATATATTCGTCTCCTGCTGCTGCTGCTGCTGTAGGAATCATGTTATGGAATAAAGAAAGAAAAAGATGAATAAAGTAGTATACATTTATTTTGAAAAGCTACAGGAGCTGTGATCAGTTTTTGTACATTTTGCAATATGCGACAATTTATGTTCGATGACCGCTGATAGGAGTGACGTCAGTTTCACAATACGAGCTTCAAACCTGATTCGGTCGGCAGCAATCCATGAAGGAGTTCTGTCCTCTTCTTCGTATATAATATGTACTGCGGTGACTAGAGGATTGGAGAATGTCAAGCATTGCATAATTTGACAAGTTCAATATCGCAGACTTGTTTGGGCTGCTTCAAAAAGGTTTCCTCCGCTTCCTTTTCCGACTTTTGCCGCCTGTACTGAATGTACTTACAGAACGGTGAGTTGAACTCATGATCATGAGCTATGTCATCATAAGGTTCCCACCTAAATAAAATGACTCCACAATAAACACACTTCGTGCTGTCTACAGTGTCGGCAATCCTTACAAACCCATGTTCGGCCAACTGTCGAGGAGTGGGCGTCGTATGTTTCCAATCAGTGGATGTCCTTTCACGCACCGACACCTCGGTCATGTCGATCTTGGACAAGTTTTCCATACACCAAGACGCCATCTTGCTAACATTAGTCTGTGTGCAGTTAAATCCAGAAGCGTAGACGCTATGCCAAAGACACGGAGGGTCTTCTTCTTCCTCACTGCTCTCAGTCGGGATTAGTTTCTCTGGCAAACGTGGACATCCCAATTCCTCCAAACTGAACACAACACGCCGGTTGTCAAACAGTCGCCCCAGTACCTTTGACTTTTCCAGAGTCGACGTGTAGAGTAGTTCTATGTCAGCACAAGTGCTTTGCAGCGCTTCACCCAGCATCTTGTAGTCAGTGAATCCAGCATCAAAATCCAGCCCGTGATAGTGTTTACTTAGCCACCGGTTACGGCGCACAGTGTCATTCCAGCCTGAAGGAGTGTTTTCTTTTGGTGGTCTAAAGATCCAGTGTTGAACACACATTGTGTCAACGTCCATAATGGAGAGCTCCTTAATTATAGACGTACCGTCCTGGGCGGCAAAAGCGCTAAAGTCGATGACTGCCTTCCTGACCATGATGCTGCTGCTGCCACACTGACTGTAGCACAACCTCAGCCCACCAATTTATAGCACTAAGCCACGCCCCCTAAACAAGCTTGCGAACAAGATTTGTAGAGGGATCGTAGGTAAACGATTTATCGTGTATAATTAGACAGTAAGCGCAGGTGTTTTGAGAAAACTGGTTAGCCGCTTCAAAATCAATGCGTATATCAACAGGTGCGGATCTCAAGGTCTCGTTTTGTTTAGAGCAATCGATCACTACAATAGGCGCGATTCTTTTAAACAGTTCTCTGCTCAACAGTGGGCGCGTAATTGTTCCATAATAACTCTCTTGGAAACGAGTATACATGTCGTACAAAACTGCGTAATGATTGTTTCCAAAATCTAGTTTTAAATCATCATACGGATACGAGATTGAGTTAAGATGTAATTTTAAATTGGTCAAATCACAATGATCAAAGTGAGCAGCATTCTTTTCCATTTCATTTCTTCGGCCCGTTTGAAAAGCCACGATCACATACCTTGGTTTTTCCAGTTGAGAAGCAGTCTTTACAGCCCACGTTTGCCGTGAAGTATTTGGCAGCGCCGGATACTCGTACAATTCCCATGACCTGTACTCCACAGGTATGCTAGTACCTCGACTCAAATACTTTAGCAGCTGTACACGCTGCTTATCGCTTAAAGTTACGTAAGGCATTCGCCAGTTTAACTTATCCAACTTAACCTTAATGGATTCCACAGTGGCAGTTGGTGAGTCCTTATCCCACATAACAGCATTCTTGTCACCAGAAGACCTAATTAATACCAGTTCATGGCGTGCATTCACCATAATCTTCTTGTAATCTTCGGCAAAACCAAAAAGTCGGTTAAGAGGTATACAAAAGCTAAAGTTCCCCTTCTTGTCAACATTATCTTCATCAAGTCTGTACTGCAGATTAGCAGACGTAGAGGCCCAACATCCGGTACTCTTCAGTTCCAATTCACTCAGTGACGCATACCCCTTTAGTGTAGTAGTAATACCAGGATTCTTCACCCTGTCAATCTCTACACCGTTCAATTCATACCGCATCTCGTCAAAGAGAAAAGCTATTGCGTTATTGACAAACTTTGTTGCGGCAGTAGCGTTGCCATCGCTTAAAAGTAGCTTACCCTCAACATATAGATAAGAGAGGGATGGTATTACACACAAATCCTGCTGCTGTATTGGTATACGTATTTCATCATTATTGTTCAAAGTCATTGAAGCGTAGGGAAGATGAGTATGCCACTCCATATGTGTGACCGTATCATCAAACGGCACACTCTGCATAATGTCCAACATATCGTTCATTATGTAATAATAGTATATCCTAGGGATTGCAAGAATCTCCGATTTGTACGTGTTAATCGTTTGACAGATCGATTGTCACTAGTAAACTTATATTTGCGCGCCGCCATTAAATAGGCTGGCTTCCTACTCCAATAAACGAAACCCATTACTGCTTCCTTAAATGCAGCCGTATCGTAATACGTTCTCCACGAAAATTCACCAATTTACCGTCTTGATCGGTAATCCGTAGGGTGACGTTGTCAATATTACGCACGGTGACAGGTACATAAATGACTGGACTCGGGGTTTCTACCAATTTATAGCCGGCCGGCACGGTGGGAAAGAATTGATAAATATCATGGGCCGGCATTCCATTAACATAAGAACCGGTGGCAATATTACATTCAACACGAATCGTGTTGATCCGAAAAATGTCCACCATTCCACTTGTAGCTACCTGACCGGGTTTAATAACCTCTTTCTTAAACCCCAGCAACCCACCAATCGAGTTCTCCTTTGTAAAGTCCACTAAAACCGAGGACTTGATGCTCGTTTGGAGAGTGCTGTTGCTCACGGTTATTCGTACGACAGGTCTGTTGGGTAACTTACTCAGTTCAGCCTGTATATAGGCTGAAATCTGATCAACACTATACGTACCCTCTGGTATAGAAAGCACCCCACCATCGGCACCACCATAGTGAAGTAGATTGTTTGTACTGTCCACATTAGGTATTGAGTTGTAAGTCTCAAGACTAAGTAGACCCACTTCCCAAACGTCGTCATCACCAGGCAAATGTATGGGTGGAAAAAATTCCGACCCAAGCTCCGACTTTGTTCCGCTGAAAGTAAGCGTCAGAGACATGACTGAGTAAAACACTCGCAAACATGGGTTAATAAGCAATTTATTAGGTCAGTAAAAATGCTAAACATAGGTGTCCACAAATCGTGCTCTCTGTGTGTACAGACTGGTAGTCAGTACGATTGTAAGATATGAAGTTGCCCTTTAGGTAGCGTTGCACTTCTACTGGAGGCTGCAGATCTCCGTAACTATCAAAGTAATCAACTCGATTGCCCTTTTTCTTGAAACAGACCCAGTGGGTGCCAGCACCACTGCTGCTGTCAAGATTCACAATGGTAGACTCATTTCTCCAAGGTCGTAATGGCAAAGCATCCCGCATAAAAACTCCTCTAAAATTAGGAATTGCAAAGAGCTGAGCGTAGAACGTCAAATCCTTGTCGTACAACGCACGGTCGGGCAACAACTTTAATAGTTTTTTCGCACCGCTGAGTAGGGTGTCATGTGGAGACCAAGACCCTTTCGGTACGGTTGTAAGTAGAGTCCTCTACCTCGTCGTAAAGCAATCGCTTCCATAGTCTCATTGTGACGTTGATGCTCTGCCAGCCTTTTTGAAGCATCCTTAATTTCAGCAATGGTCTTGGCCACTCCGGCGGCACCTCCTGCCAAACTGCCAATAGCACTAAGGCCAGCAAATATCGGCAGTAACGGTAGAACCCCTCCACTTTTCGGCAACGCCAAGACACGTTCTTTTTTCATTCTCCTAAAGTAGTTGTTGCCACCACCATGTTTCTTCTTTAGCCGCGCAATAGCGTTCAAGGCTATCTGCGCTGTACGTTTTAACGTCCTGCTGCTGTTGTCCTTTCTAGCAATTCCAGAACCACGTACGGCCGCCCTGGCGTGGCTGACTATCTTTCCAAAAGTCAAGCCCTTCTTCTTCGGTCTCCTTCTCCTTATACCACTACCCATCGCTGTTTTCGCCTTCATAGCGTTTGTTACAAACCAAGCTGCTGCCTTTTCCCCAAACGGTACGTCCTTCGTCTTGTAACGGCTCCAAGCCTTATCTGCTAATATGCGATCCGCCTTGTGTCGTGACTCCAAGTCCTTGTGTCGACTGTAAGCGATGTCGTGTTCTTTGCACGCCTCGTCTAGCGGGTTAATACCTCGGTCACCTCTTGCTAAACGCTCCTGGAGCCTTGTGCCTGGACCACAAAAGTTATAACCGCTTAAATTCAGTTCAAAAGGAAGCCTGTCGATTATGCTATTAATCAGCCCTCTGCCTCCGTAGCGCGGTTTTCTCATAATGAAACGACTTCCACAAGACTAGCTCTTTATATAGGAGTGGCACCAATCCTTGCAAATCAGTGTAACGATGAAATTCAAAAAGCAAAGTACTACATTCGCCATAAACACCGATGTGCTGGACGCTTTACTAAAAAAGAAGCAGTCCACCTCCAAACATGGACCACTGTTGCCGGCAAGCATTCGTTGCGTCATATGTGGACCATCTAACTGTGGCAAGACTAATTTAATGTACAGACTAATTGTTGACCCTTTGGGCCTTAAGTTTGCCAACCTGTATGTGTATAGCAAATCATTACAACAGCCGAAATATCAACTGTTGGCACAAATGTTCAAACTAATACCGGAAATTGGTTACTTTACATACAGCGACAGTAAAGATGTGCTTGACACTTCGCGCCCAAATTCTGTGATCATATTTGATGATGTAGCCAGCGATGGAAGTCAAGAGCAAATGAAACGTTTCTTTAGCATGGGTCGACATATGAACACGGATTCTTTTTACCTTACTCAAACGTACGCACGCCTACCCAAACACCTATTGCGAGACAATGTGAACCTCATTATGCTGTTCAAACAGGACGAACTGAACTTGAAACACGTGTACAGCGACCATGTAAATGGCGACATGACCTTTGATCAGTTTAAAGAACTATGCAAAGAGTGCTGGGAACGCAACTCGCCCTACGGATTTGTCACCATCAACAAGGACTGTGAAAAGAATAATGGTCGCTACAGATGCGGTTTAGACACGTTCATTAGCGATATATAAAGGACCAAAGAGCGCGTGCTTGGCTCATTTTAGCACAATGAACAGACGTGTCGAAGAACTTAATCGAGAGCGAAAAGTAAAGGAGGAACTTATCAAAATGACTAGTGCGGTACGAAAGAAATATAAAGATCTGTTGCGCAGCACTGACGATATGACACGGTATTTTGAAGAAAAGGCCAAGCCGATTGTACTGCCGCTACAGAAAACTGTACAGGAAGCATTACAAAACGTCCCACCACCGCCACCGTTTCAGTGTAAAAAAGGAGATAAAAAAGGAAGCAAAGATTGAAGAGGAAGAAGGAGAAGAAGAAGAAGATGGGGAAGATTTAAACAAAACTATGGATACATCGACGCAGACGGATGTGGATGTAATACCTATTGTACGGGCATACTTGAAAAAATTATCTGATCCAAAAGAACGTACCCAGCTCGATAGTACGTACGGTGTAAGAGCAGATGGTAGGGGAGGAACTGTAATTGGCAATTCCAAGATTGCTTTCGAAAAGTTACAAGTCATTGTGCGAAACCGCAAGTACAAAGCTACAATCGGCTTGTTGGAACTGTTGTTTAAACAAAAGCCAAACAAGGATCTACTTGACGTTGACGATTTGAATGCATACAGAGAAATCCTAAAGCTAACAAACGCGCATCGGCAAATGTATTCTGCCGAAAAGCCAGTAAACCGCAATAAAGGTAAAAAGTACCTGTCTGTAATCTCTGTCCTATTTCCTACGCGTCAAAAGACAGAGGAAAAAGTACAGGAGGAGGAGGTGGAGGAGGAGGGGGAAGCAAAAGGTTCACTTGGTAAAGGTATTGTGCAGTTTAATGTTAACAAACTAGTAAACAGACTTAGACTACTCATAATGTCACAAAAAGCCGGCCACACCGCTCATAATGAGGAAATTGAACACATAGTAAACTTGTTGCGTTTAAATAGAATAATTGAATAACTTAAAGTGTCAGACAATGGAAGTTGCTCGAAGAGGCATTATCAACGAGTTGCACAAGCCGGCCAGAAAACATTTTACCAGACGCAAAGTTTACGTCAAGGGTATTGATGATTTGTGGCAGGCGGACTTATGTCAAATGGATCTTTATGCTCGCTTTAACAAAGGTAACAAGTACATATTGACTGTGATTGATGTATTGTCTAAGTACGCTTGGGCAGTACCGGTCCGTGATAAAAAAGGAAGCAGCGTAACGGCCGCCATGCGAACAGTTTTGAAACAAAGTCACCCTCGGGTGCCAGCCAATTTACAATGTGACAATGGTACAGAGTTTTACAACAAAGAGTTTCGCAACTTGATGAACGATCATAGTATAAATCTATATAGCACGTTTACACACTTGAAGGCATCTGTAGTGGAACGTTTTAACAGAACCTTAAAGTCATGGCTTTGGAAGCAGTTTAGCTTACAGGGAAATTACAAGTGGCTAGCGCTACTGCCACAACTCTTGAAAGCTATACAACGCGAGAGTCCACAGGTCTACTGGAATGCGACCTAAAGACGTGACAGCAAAACATGAAAAACTCTTAAAAAATAAACTAAACCCTCGATCTGTTCCCCATAAAATGAAGTTCAAAATCAATGATACTGTAAGAGTATCAAAGTACAAGACACTGTTTAATAAGGGATACACGCCATCTTGGAGTACAGAACTCTTTACCATTTATCGAGTGAAACCCACTAGACCTCCAGTCTACTATTTGCGCGACTTAAAAGGTGATGATATTAAAGGAGCTTTTTACGAGGCAGAGTTGCAGAAAACCAACTATCCAGACACATATTTAGTGGAAAAAATCCTCAAAAGAAAAGGAAAAAGAATGTACGTTAAGTGGCTTGGTATGAACAGCCGCAGTTGGATATAATGCAACGTAGGCTAGTAATATATTCAGTCTATATTCTGCAATGAAACAGCATTATCTGATCGACAAGTTTGGACGTTCAATGTCCATTATTTACGAGGAGGAGGAGGAGGAAGGGAAGGAAGAGGAGCCAAGTGGACTACGTACAGTCAGTACCCAGACTGTGGACAGAGATTACTTGGAAAAACTGTACGTAAGTCGTAGCGAACTATCGGATAAACTTGTGCAGTTAGAACAGCGTTTACGTACACTTGTCAAGACTATTACAGACGCGATTGGAAACGAGAATTTAAAATTGAATTTAAGAAGAGTGCTTGAAGAAGAGATTCTCAAACAAGATCAAACTATAAAATAACTGTCTCTCACTGACCATTGTCACTTTCATGCGAGCATTAATAGACAAATTTGGCCACCCGCTTAAGCGGCCAAAGGAGGGGGAGTTACGGGCTGAAGATGGTGATAGATTACTAGGTTATGTAGAACAATTTTATGTTAGCAAAACAGATTTGGCTGATCAGTTACTTTGGTTAGAAGTACGTTTACGTGAGCTTGTAAAACGTTTAGCACAAGAAATAGATTTAGAGGAATATCTGCAGCAGCTCATACCAAGGCTGTCTGGTGAGGTCATCTAGGGCGTGGTTATACCTGCTGGAACATGTCTGCAGCAGCTCAAGGTTGTCTGGTCGGCAGCCTTGACGGTCTGCTGAGCACAATGAGGGGATCTAGCGTCAGTCATGGATCAGACACCACGCACACTGCCTGCAGCACGCAAAGATTTGAACAAAGTAGTGAAACAACGACGTAAAAGTAAGGCAGTTGAATTACCATCATCGTCATCACCGGTTATGGATGTGGAAATGTTACTAGCAACGCTTACGGATGACAATGCTCAACCTGCACCACCACCACCACTGCCTCCACAAGTGAACTACTACACCTACAAGCACCAAACACCGCCGCCACCGCCGCCACCAAAACCATGGGAACCACGTCTACTTTTACGTCAAGCCTACAAGGTAGCAGCAGAAGCTTTCGCAGTGGTCGGTCTTGAGTGCGCTGGAGACTACAATCCATCTATCTACCTCGTAAATGGCCAACAACACGCCAACCTGACCTTTGAAGACCTGATTGGACTACGCAGTAGTGCTGTACTGAACACAGTAGACCGCTTCTTTGAAGAAGGTGTACGATTCTATCCACTCTATTTGAACGGCATATGTCTGGAGCCGGCGGCCACAACGGACACAAGTTTGGTGGTTCGCAACTTTAGACAAACCATCACCGAGCCTCCAACGCCTTTGATGTCAGCCAATCCACAGCCTATTCCGTTTACCTCCTCCGGATGGTCGGCTCTCAAACGTATGTTTCCCTGCATAGAAGCATATCGCTCAGTCATAGCCGAATGGTCACCCATAGTTCAACAATTGGTACATCGCTATGGACGTTACTTTACCCGTAGGTACAAGCCATTACCTAATGTCAGAGGTGGAAGTGGTACACTAAGCCCTGAGGTAATACAACAAGTGTCAAACGACCTGCCGAAATTCCTGCAAGATCTCGACGAAAAACGTCTAAAAGTAGCGGCTGCTGTTTCAGACGATTACGATGACAACTACTGGTCACCATCTACTGCTACATCAATGTGGATAGATTCAGAGGTGCGACGCTATTGTGTTTCTAACCTAATAGATTTTGTACTTAACAATCTAAAATACTGTAACAACTAATCACTTTACTTTGTACAATAAAATAACTCATTCTTAAACTTTGTCTTATTGATTGTTTGCATACACCCCTCCATCGTGTAGTAAGGTTGATTAAAGAAAAAAGAAGATTTTGGAACAAAGCAAGAATTTATTTGCAAGGTAAGTGTACAGTAAATGTTTATTTACAATTGGTAGAGCAAAAAAGTTAATACTGATAATTATTGATACATAACACTAACATCTAAGTTTAACATTCAAGTTGATAAATAAAGTTCATAGATTATTTAAACAAGTTTGGAGTTTAACAGGGAATCTGAATGGAGAATATGTTTAAGAATACATGTGGTCAAAGATTTTTCAATAATGATTGAATTTTTAATACAAAAAGCTATTTTCTGATTTTCAGTAACGACTAAATATAATGTAACATAGGTAAAGATGCCATGGATTGACATTAAACTACGTGACACCTAAGTTTAACATTTAAGAAGAAATAAAGTCATATTTACAGAGATTAATTGTTGACATGTTTAGAGTTTAATAGAGAATGTAAATGGAGAATATGTTTAAGAATACATTAAATACATGTGGTCAAAGATTTTCAATAATGATTGAATTTTTTAATACAAATAGCTATTTTCTGATTTCCAGTAACGACTAAATATATTTAACACAGTTAAACTGATATTTACGTAACATCTAAGTTTAACATTTGAGATGAAATAAAGTCATATTTACAGAGATTAATTGGACAAGTTTAGAGTTTAATGGAAAATGTAAATGGAGAATATGTTTAAGAATACATTAAATATATGTGGTCAAAGATTTTCAATAATGACTTAAAATTCCTTTTTAATACAAATAGCTATATGCTGGTTTTCAGTGACGACCAAATATATTGTAACATAGTTAAAGATACAATGGTAGCTCAAAAAAAGTGGTTTAATCTAACGATGAATGGTACAAAAATATGAATGCGATAATATGTACGATAAATAAAAAAAAAAAAATGGTTTAACTAAAGCTATACAAAGGAGATACAATAATAGTTGTAGAAGTGAGTCACCAGTTAGTGTACGTAGGCGTCCCATAATAGAGTTCTTACGTACTCATCGGTTTCGCTGTTATGGTCATTGTCTTCGTCAGTATTGTCAAGATCATGCATGTGAGTCTGAGTGCTGCAACCATCATAGTCGTTTATGTCAAACAGTGGAGTCAAGATACATCTGTCACACCAGCTGTCGCTTGACCGTAGAATTTTAATCAACCTCCTGGGCTTGCTTGTTACAAGGTGTCTGTTCACATAGTGAAACGTCCAGTTCAAGTCATTCCAGTGTGCCTCACAGTCAACGAAAGTCCAGTGTCCACCGTCGCTGGGTAAACTGGTTTCTAAGAAGCACTTACGGCACAACAATAACGGCGGTGTCTCGCTCTGTCCAATTGTAAATTCATAATAGTCAAAGTAAATGTGTGCACTGTTACGTTCACCTGCCACGTAGTCATCGTACGACAGTCTTGGCCAGTATGCAGGGTACATGTTACGTGGATGATTAGTGATCATTATGAACTCATCTTTGTCCAGTAATGTTATTTCATGGTAGCGGTACTCATAAGTGTACGGGTCATCAGGCAGTTCAGTTTCCCGCATCCATTTTCTTTTAAGTCGTTGTCTCAAGTGACGTTGTATGGAGGTTGGTAATTGGTCAAACTCTGGTGGTACGTCTTGAGTGGTGTCAAAGGTGTCACAAGTGCCTTTCAGGGCTAGTTCGTACAACGTGTCAGGGTTTCTAGTCATTGTGAGTCTCAACAGTGGTGTCCTCCGCACCGAGTTTGTAGTGTCCGTAGGGTAACGTACGTATTCCACACTGTAAAATTTGTCTCTTGTCATCTTCAGCTGACAGAGACTTTTTTACTACAGTAGTGGAAGTTATACGTGCCGTTTTGCTACGGATCACGTTGAAGTGAGCCTTATCGCAGGTTTCCTTGGAAAATAAAGTATTTTTGTAGTGGCGGAAACGGATGTTTTTCTCAACATAGCTACCTTTTATGCCTTTGGCTTTTCGCTTTTCTGATTCATCTGTAGAGCTAAAACGGTAAGCGTACATTTTTGGTCTTAGCCCCACAAATTCAAACATGACTCGATCTTTACACTCGTCTTTGAATGTACCGAGCTTCCCTTTGTTGGTATCGTCTCTCAAAGGATGCGTGTCGTGATACCCAGACCTGTCCAAGTGTTGAGACAAAGGGGGCTGTTTAAGTACAGTGTAAAGATCTTGGTCCGTTGTGATGTAATAAATCAGTCCGTCCGTGTCCATATACGCTAGCTCCAATTTGCTAGCAGGAGCTTTGAAAGTGTTCTTGCATCAGCGTATAATGAAAGTGGTACATGTGGACTTTGGACACGTCAAGAACAGTCATACCAACGTAAATTGGTTTGTCCATTTTTACAGTGTTCCGTCTCATCTGAACTGCTATTACATCGTCGGAAATTATTTTCCGCTCAACAAAACGGGTCTGACGGACAAGCTTTTGAAACTGCTTGTCCGTGGTGACAATGCGAATGTCAACTCTGTTGCGGACATTCTCCATCGTCTTTCCGTAACAGGCGTTGTTCATGAGCTTGTAAAAAGCTTTAGCAAACGCACTAGTTGCTGCAGATCTTTTGTCAGCATTGTAGTCGATGAATTTCTTCATCCACGGGGATTGTGAAAAGCGTAGCGCCCGATGTACTTTAGTCACTTTCAGACCAAGTTGTACGGCCTGTTGGAACACCGTATAGTGAGCCACGTAACGCTTTTTGTTGTACAGTGTGGCAAGCAACTTTTTACTGCTGCCACCAGGGGGTGTCACTAGCTCAGGCAACAAAGGTAGGTCTTGTAACTTGTCATGTAGAGTTGCAGGTACCTCTACGTCACAGTCTAATATAAACCCATATGGAGAGTCAATTGGCAATGAGGACCAGTCTGGTGTTGTGTCCACCCACCTAAAGTCTCCGTATGGCAGAAACGATGTCATTGCCTTGCCATACAGGTTTACACAGTCTAGATATAGTAGGTAGCTAGACGGTTCGTCTTCTTTGTAGTCGTGCTGATCCGACAACAACAGATTGTTAGCTTTAGCGTACCGTAGATTACACTGCACCAGTCCTCCTCTGATAGCCGATTCAATCATCAGCATCTGATCAGCGTCAGTTATCAGTTCTAGCGTCATTTTTGTCATACGTAGCATGGCGCTGAACGACAGACCTGGAGCGGTGTAATGGTGGCAACAGTCAATTCTGTACGACTGTAGGCAGGTGTTGCGGAAAGAGACCAGAGTATCCATCAGTAGACACACGTCAAGTCTGAGATAGAAATCGTGGTAGTCTCCAAAGGTGGTCATTTGCAGACCGTTCCACACTGCCAACGCCTTTGCATAATCTGACTCACTTACGTGCTCATCGTTTAGTTGGTTATAAAACTTTTCGCGGGTTGGAAGTTGAGGTTCGTCAAACACTGCGGGTGATGTAACATAATCATATGGGTACACCCCTTTGTGTTTGATAAAGTGCAATTTGTCGGCTGGCACGAGTTTGGAGCTTTCCACAAGTTCCATTTCGGCCAATCCGGCTGCCAAGTTGGCTAGGCTTTCAGCCATTAACCGGTACGAGTCTAGGAATCGTATCCACATACGACCGACTCGAACAGATACAGATATGTACTTTTCACTGTTCGATGGTAGCACATTTACCTCACATCCTTTTAAACAGTTCAGATTTCTAATGATAAAAGCTTGATCGTAACCGCTGAAGTTGTGGAAGTAGACCGGTATGAAGTTTGGAACTTGACAGCGTAAGTTACATCGGTTGCACAATGTATGTCTGTAGGTGCCTGTGATGTGACAGTGGTCTAGTGTTTTGTCACCATACTGTTCTGAGGTCTCGTTGAACGAGCGCTCACAAAGGTCACAGTTGGATTTTAGTCTGTGACGTTCTGTCTGTTCCTCAGTCATAGGTCCTACGGGGAGGTTACGTAAGTATAAGGATTCCACACGCTGGGCCAAGTCTTTCATGTGCAATAGAAAAGCTTGGGCGGCGTTTTGCGAACGCTGCAAGTGAGGTTCGGTCGATATGCCCACCTCGTTTAACAGTGAGTCAGGCAGAGTGGACTTTACAAGTGTACAAAAGCTGTTTGGCTCGTGCACTTGGTATGACATGTCAGTGCTAGCGGTGGGCCGCAAAGTGGCCTCAAAATCGGCTGTCACTATGATTGGTACGGGAATTTCAGTCTCGTAAGCTACAAATTTTAATTGGTTGTCCCCCTCTTTGGGTAGCATCACATTACAAGGCTGATGTTTACCGCAGAACCTGGTATGTTCTGCCAGCCAGGTTTCAGGCTGACATCGACGTGTCTCCTTGTGTGAAAAGCATCGTTTACAGATTACTATTCTGTTGCTACCCTTTACGATTTGGGGTTTGACCAATTTGGAAAAGTCTGTAATTAGCACGTAATGTGAGGTTTGATCGTTTTTGATCCACAAAAGGTCCGTGTGGTCGGCCAGTTCCTGATCGGCTATTCTGTAGGGAGTGATTTGAAAGTCGGGGCCCGCTTCAAACACATTTATACTACAGCCGGGATTACGCCGCTCAAAAAGTGAAATTTTTGATGGAGGTAACGGAAACTGTAGTCCCTCAAAGTTGTAATTGTTCGGTACGTTAGTGAAGGAGTTTTCATCGAGTTTAACTTGGTCATAGTCTACGTTCTGCGGCAGTGATTTTGCCAATAGGCAGTACTTAAAGCAAGCTTGGTCAGAGTTTTGTATGTTAATAGTGGCTTTTCTTGTTCTAAGTTTCTTTGGTAATGGAATAAAGTGCCCAGGAGATTTAACATGTCTAAGTAAACTTACATGAAGGGTCAAAGTGGTAGGTGCTACGAGACTCCATCCGCTCCCCTTCATCTCTGCTTCGGAAGACTCCTGCAGAATTTTGGCGGTGTCATCTTGTAGCATCTTATTTAGGCTGTCCGTAGAGTGTAGCGTCTTCGTGGTCGTCTTAAAGTTGAATAGGTCCTGTATGTCTTCAGGATGGTCGTACAGGGCTTCGAGAAGTAGGTTGTATTTCAGTGACGTCCCTGGTGCTGAAGCCTCATCCTGTAGTAGTGTAGTCAGTAGTGGAGTGGCCGCTTCTAGAAACGTGGCCAGATCCCTGTAGTGTCCGTTGGGGTTGGCGATCACAAAGTCTTTGGCACTGGAAAGTGCCTTTTTCACCTTGACTGACAGTGTAGGTGGAGAAGGTTGACTGGTGGCCGCCACAGCTGCAGCTATTGCAGTCTTTGAGGCTTTTGGACATGCCTTTATTTTTTTACTGACTCTGTCACGTTCAGAAGGCCTCTTAGCGGATATGTGCCGGCGTGTAGCTGAGGTGGCTAGTTTGGCTGGTGAGCTGGTGGATGGTAAGCTGGTGGCTGGTGGCTGGTGAGCTGGTGGATGGTGAACTGGTGGCTGGTAGGCTGGTGTCTGGCTGATGGACAGCCGGTCGTCTAAGCTGGGCAGCTGACGACAACATTTGGATTGCGGCGCACAATAGGCCGTGTCTAGCCCGGGCATCTTCCGTCAGGAAAAAAGCTTCCTGGCAAGTGGTACACAGCAAGTACTGAGGAGCAGAAGCCATGTTGCTGGGAGACTGTGATTCTGTCGGGTGCCTAAGCCCGCTTTTATATGATTCTGGAGGGGGCGTCGGCCACCTTGGGACTTGTAAAATTGTCGCTCACTCTGTAAGAGTACACCTTTCCCCGGAACATCCTTGGCGAATCGTATATATACCGGGAGTAGCCCATGTACTGAGCACAGTCTCCTCCACAGTTCACTGCTGGAAGTCACTTGCTCTCGCCAGAAAGTAAGTGTGTTAGCTTTAGGTGTTGTTGTTGCTATTTTTTTCCCCTATACAGGTTGTATTAGGGTCCAGCATGCCTACTGGAGGCTGTGATTTATTGTTGTTTTGCTGTGTGGTGGCCTGTTGTTGTTTTAGAACCCCTACCGGAGGCTGTGATTTAGTTTATTCTTGTTCTGCTGTGTGGTAGTCTACTGTTGTTTTAGATCCTATTTGCTTGTTGCTGCAGTGGTTTAGAGTGGATATTGTTGTCCTCAGTTGGCTGTTATGTAGTGAGGCAGGCACTCGACTTTGTAAAGCAGTATATGTTTGAGCTATAAATTGTAACTAGCTTATGTTTTCTATGTTTTAAGTTTTAGTAGTAGCTTGAATTAACATAGATCTGTAGAGTGTGTGTGTTGCTAGGCTTGTTTAAGCAGTATGTGTCTATGCTTAATGGCTTGAATTAACGTAGTTCTGTAGTGAGAAGAATGTGTGTTGCTTAGAATAGGCTTGTTTAAGCGGTATGTTTGCTGGTGTATATGCTTTACTTAGTATTGGCTTGAATTAACATGGATTTGTGGTGAGAAGGGTGTGTGTGTTGCTTAAAATAGGCTTGTTTATTAAGCAGTATGTTTGCTTGTTTCTATGCTTAAATAGCTTGAATTAACGTAGATTTGTAGTGAGAAGGGTGTGTGTGTTGCTTAAAATAGTCTTGTTAGTTTTGCAATGTTGCTGTACTAACCACTATGTTTGCTATTCTTATAACTAGCTTAAGATATATTGGCTGATTTGTTTACTGGCCTTAGTAGCATGTACTTTATTGTTTGTTTTTTATGGTCTTGTGGTGACGGGTATCTGTGGAGAAGGGGTGTGCGTTATTTAGAATAGATTTGTTAGTTTGGCAAGTAGGATACCGCCTATATGTGGTGTTGCTTGATCGGTTTTCTTTCAG
Organism: Stictocephala bisonia; assembly: GCA_035578905.1. Lineage (NCBI taxonomy): Eukaryota > Metazoa > Arthropoda > Insecta > Hemiptera > Membracidae > Stictocephala > Stictocephala bisonia. The sequence continues at coordinate 127,979 of JAQJVL010001784.1, forward strand.
CAGAAAGGGCCTGTGTTTACTTTAAATTGTCAAACTTTCAATTGTTAAACGTTAAATTGTTTTACTGCTGAAACACCGAATCTCCTTATAGTAAGTTAGGATAAGTGTAATAGGATTGTAGATTAAGTTTGCTATTTAAAAAAAACAAAAATAAGTGCTTGGCTTTATTGATATATTCTATGCTTTAGGTTTAGTAGCGGCTTAGCCTGGTCGTAATAGTGAATTGAATATTGTTGTATATAACTGTGTCTTGATGGTCCGCTGTGAAGAGATCTGTTTATAGCGGATGGTTTTCTGGTAATGTGTGGGAAGCGGGTTTGTTGTTAGGCATGGCGTCTGGCCCGTCGGTAATGGATGGGCGGGCTGTCAGATGTTGTGGAGGGAGTGGTCAGGTGGGACGTTCGCAAAATGGTGGACTGTCCGGGGGAGAGGGGGCCTCCGTCCACTGCCTAACCGGTCGGGTAATTTATGCAGCTAACAACACTTTAGGTGATTTGCTTGTGTTATCGACTTGACAGGTTTGCATTCTTGATTTAACCACCCGTGCCCTTGATGGATGGTCTTATATGTTTTATGGCCAAATGAGGGAATATATATGTCCCTAAGTTGTTAAAAAAAACAATGTACAGTTAGGCGGACAATCGTTGGCCACCTTATATATGTATATTGTTCGTTTGTAGAGAATTTAAGTTGAGTAAACGAATTGTGAATTGACTTATTGTTATTTAACTATTAAGATATTGTTTCACTTTTGATTGACCAATTTACGTTACAAGTTAACCTGGTTTGACAGGGGAGCTTATTGGTGTAATTTCTTACTTCAATGTCCAACTCCTCTATTATTAGTTGAACGGTATATGGTTTGGTTGGTGGGTAAAGGTTAAAACTGTTTTTTTTTTTTTTTTTTTTTTTTTTTTGAGGTTTTAATTGTTGCTAGGCGGACGATCGTTGGATATGACTTTTAGGATTACAGTTGGAGGTAATAATGGAACGATGGATATAATGACTTTTAGGATTACAGTTGGATGGGGACGTACATACCAATTTCACTTGTTTGATAAAATTAGGTTAAGTAAACGAATTGTAACTGGACTTATTATTTATCTATCATAGCTTGAGATATTGTTTTTACTTTTGGCTTAAGGTGGCCAAATTTACGTTACAAGTTAACCTTGTTTAACAGAAAAGCTTATTGGTGTAATTTCTTAATTCAATGTCCAACTACTTTATTATTAGTTGAACGGTATATTGTTTGGTTGGTAGTAAAGTAAAGGTTAAAACTGTTTTTTTTTTAATTTTTTTTATTTCTATATTTGTACTGGTCTTACTCTACATGAAGGTTTGCTTGCGCCGCCACTTGTCGACGCCTCTTCTTCTAGGTAGAATGGCACCTCCTCTAGATATATTCGAACAGGGGCGAGTGCCTGCGCCATATATCCTGCTGTAACATATTGCACAACGGTATTAGTGAAGGAGATTTGAGCTGGAAGGCGGTTGTCACAATGTGTATGACTTTGTTGGAATGTATCTGGTGTACATACGTGTGCTGTTATAGTGTTCCTTTAGTTGAGTACATTGGGGTGTGATTGTTGGCTGACGTGGTCATCATTGATTACATTTAATCGCATGTGTGACACCTTGCTGACCATTTAATTGTATTTAGTTGAGCACAGTGTCGAGGTTTTTAACTTATATTTAATTGCTTTGGCTTAAGTTTATCGTATGTACAGCCTGCATTGGTTACCACACATGTGCGCTAATGCTTGGCTATAGTTTTATTACTTTCTCTATACACCTAATGCTTGGTATGCAAATGTTGGTTGTAGATAAAAGAACATCTGCTTTGTTAGCGTGGAGCGGAAATGTCAGACACATGAATGGGATGTTAGTTAGCTAGCGTTGAGCTTGTCGGGCGTCTTTAATGTAATACATTTGTACTTAGTTAATACATAATATATTGGCTACGAAACTATACCTAAGGGTTATTAAGTCACTTGTAAGGTGTGTCTGAACTCGAGCTTCTAGTAATTTGTACACTAGCTTAGTTAACGCATGCATTGTTTTTTAACAACCTGGCATGTTTAGTTACGCCTGACTGCAATTTACACCTGATACTTAAACTATGTGACTACATGTATTGTTGTTAGGCTAACTGTCTCTGTTGGCTTATGTACTTGTATGGAAAAAAAATTATGGTAGCTGGTCTGACTGTATACTGTTCTTGTTGTTACAGAAACATAATGAGTCTTTCAACTAAGCTAAATACCTTGGTGGACCCGGACTATGTGCCAAAAATTGATGTCAAGGAACTGGAGGTAGGCCATCACTACCGGATCGGGTCGGCGAGGCGAGTCAAGACGAGGTTCGGCCCGTCCGTTTTGGTGTGCTTGAAGGTTCACGGGGAGGATAGGGTCCTTTTTCTACCAAGGCGTTTCAATGAGAACCTGACGGACGAGGACCTGGTGGAGTTGAATGGGGGGAGCTTTTCCTTACAGTACATGGGGATGAAGGGGAAGAGCCCCAGTATTGTAATTAGTGCTTGAGTATTATATTAATATGTATTATATTATATGAATATTATACATGCTACTGAATTTAATACTGTTGTTTTTACTTACCCGTGGAGTTTGGTGGCTTCATTTCCTCCTCGAAATCCCACACCTTGAAATCCTGGCTTATCGTCCTAAGCTGACGAAGTAGGTTTTTGTGTGTGTCTGTCGGTTCTGACTGCAAACTTAACCACAAGCTCAGCCATGACTGTGGTTTTACTTTAAGACTCAATTTCTTTTATATCCTGTAAGGTTGTACTTACAAGCGGTGGGTGCAGCCACGTACCTTGTAGACCTTAACATACTCCGTTGCAATTAACAGCAGACAGTCCAGACTGCACCAGATGACCTCCTCTCGTTTTCGTCTGACAAAACCGGGTCAGGTGGCCACGGTCTCGCCGTCGACCGAAATGTAATAGCCGATAAGTGAGTCACAACGAACCGGTCTTGAGGTTAACGGGCCGACTGGCCCAGACTGCAGTTAATGATCGGCGGGCCTTGACACGTCATGAAGGCGGCAGAGCTGCCGACGTCTTTTCCTTGTTTGGGAGATTAGCGTGCTTCGAAGTCGAGCGGCCAAGAGTTTTCTCCTTATGGCCGTTTAACATGTTGCCTTCGAAAGTGAAAACCGAAGGCAGCCGATTAACCTATATGCCACTGTATGTGTATGAGCGGGCGGGTGGGTCAATGCCACTGTATGTGTATGGGCGGGCGGGTGGGTCAATGCCATTGTATGTGTATGGGCGGGCGGGTGGGTCAATACTACTGTATGTGTATGGGCGGGTTACAAAAATACAAAAAAACCTTTTGAAAGTTTGTAATGTATTTTTTGTGAAACATATTTAACTTCTCTAAATGTGATACATCCAACACTTACAGTTTGGAGTTACTGTACATGTACCGACTGGCACAAATACTGACACAAATGTGGCAAGCAATGAGACAACAATATTCATGAAGGTGGCCGACGTTTTTTCCTTATGGCGATTAACATGGCTGCCTTCAAAGTGCCACTTCGAAGGCAGCGTTCTGATCTGCAGACAACCGACGGTTTTTTCCTTATGGCGATTAACATAGCTGCCTTCGAAAGTGAAAACCGAAGGCAAATCACCCTACTGATAGACAAATTGCAATTATGATCATACGACATACAGTTTGAAAGCTTATCTTGTGCTCTTTCCAATGAAATATATTTGACACTTGCAAATTTAAGTACTAAAGTAACAGAGTACAAATTTAAAAAATAAAAAAAATTCGTAAAAATCCCTGCTATGTGGACAAGACTTAACATATTTTCAAAATTTGTTGATCATATTGTTCAGCGTTCAAAACCCTTTATTTATTTATAAGCATAATGCTACATTACAGGAAAATCCCAATTACAACGTAGCACTAATAACTAAGAATTACAATCAGCATGATGCAATTTTATTTTAATCTACAAGACTATTACATTTATAATAGTTTTTATAAATATAATAGTCTATAATATATATTTTACTATATTTTTATATAATAGTTCTCTAAATATAAATTTATAATTATAGAATTGTAAATATCTCCGCCCATAAGAATAACTTTCATCTAACAAAACTGAACATTAATATATTTTGAAAAAAATAACTATAAGAATGCTAAGACAACTTAATTTCATCAAAAATACATATACAAAACAAATAATATAACAAAAATAATTAGCAATCAAAAATGTACAATATACATTTAAAAATTATATAACACCTTAAAATGGTTAACATCACATGCTTATGAAATGCGAAAGAGATAATTAATACAATAAATTAATTTAATTTGATCATTTGATATATTTACAAACATTGTTTCTGAAACATTTTTTTGAACTGAAAAAAATACCTATCACCTTGCTCAATCGTGTTATATATCTCAAACATTGTATGAGTAGGAAATAATCTTCTAAATTTGTGCGGTGGAAGACGAAAACGTGAATTAGGTCGAGGCATAGCAAAACTCATCCGTGACAGGAGTGCCACATCATCGAACGCCACAAATGATATGACAAATGACCTACGTTGTATTTGAAAATGTCGGGATTCGAACCTATGAGTACCATTTTCGGGCACACTGTATTTTAACTGATACAAAAATAATTTTGTGACGTTCTCCATATAAGATTTATTAGGGTTACAGTTTGCTGCATCGCTCTATGTCAAATGGTTCTATGTCAGTATGGTATTAAACAACCTGTATATTAAATATTAAGTCGGCAAAAGTGGCAAAGTGCTGTAACCCAGCTACTTGGGGACAAAGTATTGTGGAGATTGTAGTCAAAATTTCTATGCTTGGTCCTCTTATAACTAAATTTTATAACTGATGGCATCTACTGATTACCACATCCAAAGGTTCCCATTGACATGGACACTACCCGAAAAGTGTGGGGTGTCCGTCTTGGGTGGTTATCAGTATCCGGATGTTGTATTAGGAAGGGAACTCAGTTTCTTGTCAGTTAGACCAATACATTGGTTCACATTCCCCTAAAACTGTAAGTAGGTCCCTTAGTTGTCCTAAATATTGTGCTATTAATAAATGGCTCTTTCAACCTTACACAATCAACCTTAGTTACTAGGGGTGTAAAATGCACAGAAAAATCAATGCAATTTGATGCTCAAATCAATGATTCAATGCAGACCTAGTCAAATTGTCGATGCATTGAAGTATCATGATGCATCAATAGTTCCACAATGTATCATAGCCTTAGAATTATTCCAATGAGCAAGAATGAAGAATTATTTAGGAAAAAATTATTTCAAAATAAATATATTTATTTATACATATTTTAGAATTAGTACTGAAACATTTCATATAAAAATCACAATCTTATTTGGTTTTCGTGTATAAATTCATTGGTGTTGAATTTATAACAATTCACGTAACGATTTAATTCTCGTTCCATTTTGACCGTCAGCAATGTGTTCAAAAACAAATAAATCAAAATCGTTTTTATTTAAAAATAGTTGAGTTAAACATTAATCCATTCATTATTAAAAACAACATCTATTGTCCGTTTTCAAGCTTTTATTGGAAAATATTGTAAATTAAAATTGGTATTCAACTCTCATGGCCAGTTTCATCAACCTTTGTTATATTTGTTCTAACCATAGTAAGTTTGATCATGGTTAAATTATTTAACCATAGTTAATATTATTGCGTTTATCAACAACATTTTGGTTATATCTAACCAGAGATGAAGTAAGTATACTCAAAGAAGACCATGCATCTAACAAACGGACAACTCTGATTGGTTGATGTCAATAGTCAATAATTCTTTATTCATACATACATTACATATAGTACATGAATAATGTCAATACATCTAACAAGAATTTATCACTGTTCTTAGCCTAAACTATTCTAAAACATATTATATGCGTTTCTATTTCACCCTCTATATACACAGACAACAGATTAGCAGTTTTACTTTTAAGCATCTGTTCTGGTGAAGAACTCCTGGACCGAGTACAATGACCAGTCAATTATTAATGATTTTAACTTTTTATTAAATATATTTAGATCCTTTTCTTTTTGAATATGTCTTGGTAGATTATTTAAAAGTTTAATTCCAATGTGTCCAGTCGTTTTGGAAAAAAGTTCTGTTCTATGTCTTTGTATTATAAATTTGTCTTTGTTTCTTGTATCATGATTATGCACTTTATTATGTTTCTCAAATTTGTCTTCATTTAATTTAGCATATTTAATTACCTGAAGCACATATAAACTAAAAACTGTTGGTATCTTTAATTCTTTGAATTTATCTTTACAGGATTCTTGATATTTAAGATTTAGGATTATTCTTATAGCCTTTTTTTGTGTTATTAATATTCGTTCTAAGTTTGTGTGGGTTGTTCCTCCATAAATCTGTAATCCAAAATCAATATGCAAATGAATGTGGGCATAATATAGCGTTATCAATGTATTTCTATCACAATAAAAGGACATTTTCCTTAATGCAAATAATCCTGCATTTATCTTTTTGCATATTGTATCTACATGTTGTGCCCAAGATAATTGGTCATCTATTGTAAGTCCTAAAAACTTCACACTCCTTGTCCTTTCCAGGTATTGATTTTCTATTTTTAAATTAAAATTTATGTTCTCCAGCTGCTTGTTATATCGATTTTTTAAGTCAAATATAATGTAATTTGTTTTTCTAGCATTAAGAAGAAGATTTTTTTCATTTAAATACGTGTCTGTAGATTTTAAGAGTTGTTCTGATAATTGTTTTAGATATAACCAATCATTACTTGAGACTTTAAGATTCGCATCGTCTGCATACAAGCATAACTGGCTGCTGTTATCTATTTTTTGTAATTTTGAAGCTAATCCTCTGAAATAACATATGAATAATAACGGACCCAATACAGAGCCTTGAGGGACTGAATGTTTAATTTTTCCTAGTTGTGAAGTTACTTTATATATAGTGTTCTTTTTTTGACTCGTTATTTCTACATACTGCCATCTATTCTCATAGAACGAAGTTAACCATTTCAAAGCAGTTTCCTGAATACAAATTTTTTAATGCTTCAGTGGGCTTTGTATGACAAACTCTATCAAAGGCTTTAGTCAGGTCCATTAAGACAGCTAGAACTTTTTTTCCATGATCTAAGTCTGCAATTACACTTTCAAGAAAGCATGTAATTGCAGTGACAATAGATCTACCCTGTTTTTGAAATTTGTTAATGATGGAGTATCAGATGAGGGAGACAAAGGTAGTTGGACATTTGCCATCATTACGTGAAAAATAACAATCACGACGTTTCGATTTGGTAAAACCCAAACCTTTTTCAAGTGCTAAAAACTAAATTACATCTACACAAACATGTTATAAAACTACATTCTTAAACTAATAAACTTATCTACTTTAATAATTATCTACATTTTAACCTAGATCCTAGAATGGAGTACAACAAAATGAACTTCTACTAAATATAAAAAATATTAACAGGGTTAAATTAATATAGCCAAATAGGCGCTGTCAAGGTCACGATATCAACGAAAAATGTAAAACACAATAAAATTAATATTCAAATCAAACTGAAATAAGATTACATTAACTAATCATAAATATATGGTACCTGAAAAACACAATTAATTTATGAATACGTCACTGCGGGTCGTAAGACTTCATCATTTTTGTAATATTTGATTATGGTATTGTTTTATTCCTAATAATTGTTGTCTTTTCAGGTTAAAATGTAATTTTAATAGTAGTCTCAGTCCTTCCGAGTCATATATATAATTTTTGTGCGTGTTGAATGTTATTTTAAATTAATTGTGTTTTTCAGGTACCATATATTTATGATTAGTTAATGTAATCTTATTTCAGTTTGATTTGAATATTAATTTTATTGTGTTTTACATTTTTCGTTGATATCGTGACCTTGACAGCGCCTATTTGGCTATATTAATTTAACCCTGTTAATATTTTTTATATTTAGTAGAAGTTCATTTTGTTGTACTCCATTCTAGGATCTAGGTTAAAATGTAGATAATTATTAAAGTAGATAAGTTTATTAGTTTAAGAACGTAGTTTTATAATATGTTTGTGTAGATGTAATTTAGTTTTTAACACTTGAAAAAGGTTTGGGTTTTACCAAATCGAAACGTCGTGATTGTTATTTTTCACGTAATGATGGCAAATGTCCAACTACCTTTGTCTCCCTCAGATCTACCCTGTCTAAATCCATGTTGCTCATCTTCAAATATGTTATTTTTTTCAAGATAGCTTGACAATCTATTGAACATACATTTTTCAAATACTTTTGAGAAAGATGACTGAATAGATATTGGTCTGTAATTAGTTTTATCTGTGGTATCTCCTTTCTTATGCACTGGTATTACTCTTGAGATCTTTAATTTTTCTGGAAATTCACCTAGAATATATGACGCATTTATAACATGGATTAATGGTTTGATTATAATTTCAGCAACTGATTTTAAAAGTGACACTGGTATTTCATCATATCCACTGGTATTTTTATTTTTTAAATTTCTTATTATTTGAAGTAGTTCTTTTTCACTTACTGGCTCACATCGGAATTTTGTCAGACTCTGATTAACTGTCATACCGTTATCTAAGTCTTCTGTTGCCTGTGCACCACTGGAGTTTGTATCCACCAAATTTATAAAAAAATTATTAAATATATTACTATTTTAGGTTAGGTTAAAGGGCACTAGGCCAGGAATTAGTATATTAGAGAGATAGGACATCAGCAAACTTACCTTAAAAGACAAGTTCACAAACATCAGAGTAGTAGTCACAAACACAAAGTAGACATATCTCACAAATTTTCAACACCACAGGCATTTTCTTCAGGTGAGTAGAGGGAGACACTGAAATGACTTCCACTATTGCTGGGTAGGTGGCTGTGGTGGGGGGTGTACATCCATAGAGCAACACTCAGGTGTAGATGCAGTATTTCAGTTAGTATATATAAATATATATGAAGTTTGCTGATGGGGAAGGGGTTGAAGGGAAGTGGTCTATCTTATGTTCAGATTAGGTGGGTCACGGGATTTTTTTATCCATTGGTGTGCTAATTCCATCCTTCGGAGTTGGGAACTATTGGCATGGGAAGGAAGGGATCTGATTACTTTAGTGGTGTAACACTGATCAAAATTTTGATTATGGAGAAGAGTATGGGCAGAGACAGGTTTTTCAGGATTTTGGACTTTGCAATCATGTCTATGGCCATTCATGCGTTTTCGAAGGGTTTCACTGGTAAGGCCAATATATTGGCCAAACCAAATCCGTTTAGCCCAGTCCCAAAACCAACCCCAAACCAGAAGCAGTTCCCAAAGCTTACCCCTTATCACTAATTTCCACCATGGCCTACAAAAACTCAACCAAATCCTGAAAGATGGCTTCAACATCTTAAAAGCTTCCCCCCACACCAAAGATCTCCTTGAAAAACCTCCTACTGTGACTTTCAGACAAAACAAAAACCTCCGCCAAATCCTAGTCCATCCTAAGTTACCTGATCCCAACATCCTGAACTGTCCTAAAGACCAGCAACCACCCGGTTCTAATCCTTGTAACAAGAAATCTTGCAAAACCTGCCCTATTCATCTCCCAGCCACATCTTTTACCAGCTCCACTACCTCCTTAACACATTCACTGCTGAAATCACCCAACATTGTGCATGCCCCAGGCTGAAATATAATAAATTTTTATTTACCTTATAAATAGTCCCATTATAGCCAGAGTAGTGTCAGAAGGTGTCCAGATGTGGAATTAGGCCAATTCCGTTGACGTCATTTCCGGTGCGTTGATCAACGTTGTCCGCCTGGGGCGCCGGTAAGCGTTACTCAGCTGGCGATTGTTGACAATTTTGTACAGTCCCATTATTGATAATTGCATAACAGAATAAATAAACAGTTTTACAACAAAAAAACTTCTTATGTGGAAAAAATAATGCTTAGTCACGATAATAATAAGTTCGCGCACAATGTTATTGAATGGCATGAGAATGTACAGTTAGTCCTAATAATGTATGGTAATATAAAAAATGGGTAATACTAAAAATAAAAAAACTATTTACAACACTTCCCACCGCCATTGTTACACTATATTTCACTCATGAGTGTCCTCGTGGAACTTGTCGAAACAACGAAGTTCGCAGAGGCCAGGTTGACCTGGACATACCGCACAAATGTAAGTAGTCAACTTGCGATAGCGTTCTTTTGTGCAAACACGACAAGCCTTTTGCGCAGTGTGGCCATTTGATTTTCTCTTTTCATTCTTAGATAGTCTGTGCATACTATTTCTCGTAGGAGTCATCATAATTGGGGCTGGTGGGGGGGGAAGCAGTTTCTCAATAACTTCATCTGGAAATCATATAGAGACAGCCTATCGTCAATGTTATTCATGTTATACAAGTAGTAACTATTGATCATAATTACTTGCAGGAAATGCATAAAGATTTTTTTATGCCATCTAAGTGTTTTACGCTCACATGGATAGTAAGAGATCATCTGATCCATCCGATCTACTCCCTTCATGTGAGCGTTGTACTGCATCAGTGGTTTGGGCATTACTTTTACCTGGTTTCTCTTGTTTCTATTGGTTACCATTTCGTTTTCGAACTGGGTAGAAATGTATGCAACGGTCCTTTTGTCCCTCCATTTACCGACCATCACGCTCTCGGAATAATTAGCAATGGTCTCCCCCTTTTGCAACTGTGCCGACTTTACTGCTGGCGGGTTATGCCTTCTGTCTATCCGCAGAGTGCCCGTGGTGTAGGTCAGGTTCCGTATGAGTTTGGACGACAAAACGAAAGAATTGTAGAGGTTGTCCATGAACAACGCATGACCTTTTCCCAAAAAATCATTCATCAACATCATGACAACTTTTATTGTGTGACCTGAACCTGCGCAGGGATCGGTTGCTCCTGTGTAGACGTGAAACCTTATTTGCAACCCCTCTGGTTCATTTAGAGAATAGATCTTGATTCCATACTTGTGGCGCTTCCCTTTTATGTATTGCCGAAATACTAAACGGCCACGCCACAGTACCATCTCTTCGTCAATGGTCAGTTCACGGGATGGATAATATATTTCCCTCATCTTATTGTTTAGGTAGTCTACAATGGGCCTAATTTTGTAAGCCCTGTCGTTAGCCGGTTCAGGATGTTCTAATGTACCTACCCTTGAAACATGCAAACATCTAAGGATTATTTGAAATCGGTCCCTGCTCATGTGTTGGCTGAAAATATTTTGATTGAAAAGGGGGTGTTTTTTCCAATAATCACTGATTCTATTCATTTGAATAGTACCAGTGTGCATAAATAATCCTAAAAATATGATCAGTTCCTCCCTCGTCAAGTCTTTCCAATTTACAATTCGTGAACCAGGAGTGGTGTTTTGTCCACAGAAAAACTCCAATGCATATCGATTCGTCTCAGTGACTATTCTGTCCAAAAAAACTGTATCTAATAACAAAAAAAACCAATCAATAGGTGTGTTGTTACCGGGAATTGGCACCCTAAGTCCAGGGTTACCTGTAAATGGAATGTCCCGCATGCCGATTGCTGAGAGTGTTGGCTGCCATGTTGGATCCGGCTGCCCTCCATCTTCATCGTCCGAGCTGTCTGAGCTGCTGTCAGAATCAAGGTCATAGTCCGAGAACTCATTCTCCAACACCTCACTATCATCCATTGCACAAAAATATATAAACAAAAACACAACACAAAAAAACACAAAAAAAAAAATATATAACAAACCTAAAAAACACTAAAACGTAGAACTGGTACCACAAACACAAAAATAGTGGTATCCAAAAACGAAGCACATCGAAATGTTCACAAAGACCGGCACAACAAGCGACGAGCGACACAAGGTTCCCGGGCAATGGCTAACCTCACACTGAGTCAATACATTTCAAGGACTGTAGGATCATTGTACAACGCTGCCCGCCACGCGCGCCACTGCGGCACATCGTTGATCAACGTCGCCCGCATTCAACGTGTTAACCTACAAGATACCTGGAAACCACTCCTGTGATTCCACCAATCTAATTTATCAACTTCAGTGCCAGCACTGTCCTGCCCAATATATCGGCCTTACCAGTGAAACCCTTCGAAAACGCATGAATGGCCATAGACATGATTGCAAAGTCCAAAATCCTGAAAAACCTGTCTCTGCCCATACTCTTCTCCATAATCAAAATTTTGATCAGTGTTACACCACTAAGGTAATCAGATCCCTTCCTTCCCATGCCAATAGTTCCCAACTCCGAAGGATGGCATTAGCACACCAATGGATAACAAAATCCTGTGACCCACCTAATCTGAACATAAGATAGACCACTTCCCTTCAACCCCTTCCCCATCAGCAAACTTTATATATATTTATATATACTAACTGAAATACTGCATCTACACCTGAGTGTTGCTCTATGGATGTACACCCCCCACCACAGCCACCTACCCAGCAATAGTGGAAGTCATTTCAGTGTCTCTTTCTCTCCCTCTACTCACCTGAAGAAAATGCCTGTGGTGTTGAAAATTTGTGAGATATATCTACTTTGTGTTTGTGACTACTACTCTGATGTTAGTGAACTTGTCTTTTAAGGTAAGTTTGCTGATGTCCTATCTCTCTAATATACTAAATATATTACTAACTATCTCTGGCTTTGATTTAATTATCCCTTTCTCTTTAAGTTTAATTACTTTGCTTTGACATGTTTTAACTTTGCCTAGATCATTGTTAATACATTTCCAAGTCATTTTACATTTATTGTTTGACCTTTGTATTAGATTTGAATAAAAAATTTTATTTGCCAAATGTTGTAAGAAGAATAAGCTAACTAGATAACGACTGACGTGAGTTTGTTTACATCGAATTGTCAGTTGGGATAAGTCAGCCGGCTGAGACGGAGCTCTTATCTAGAGCTTGTGCATAACATTTATTAAGCCGTGTCCTGTCCATACTTCTCTGTGCATGCTAATTTCCTGTTTTTTATGTTTTATTATATAATAATCGATCAATAATAAGGAAAACAATCAGTGGACCAATTTATCATGTATCATTTAGAAATTCGTAGATATCATAGTAAGCCTTCTGCTGTAGAATTTATTGAATCTTTTCCCCAAATGCTACTATTGATAATTCTTTTTAAAATTTAGGAATTATGTTATATGACGCAGTAGATGTTGCTGTTTGATTTTTAACAGTCTTCTCCAGTGAATAGTGTTATCAGAGTCGAGCCTTCAACCTACTACCTAGTTTTGACAGTTTGGAACTACTTGTAACTCCTTCGACTATTAGTAGACTGGTTGTCGCCTGTCAGTCCGTCCACCAACCATTGTCTTACATGAACAATACTGGCACTTTACTATCTTTGCCTCACCTTGTTTTAGACTGTTCCCCACTTGGCCACAAGGCTATGCGTTTATCAGCAACTCAGATCTGCACTTTGCAGTTGAACATTACTTCACTTAGAGACTTGTCATATTACAATTTTTAAATTTATGTTGCTCTACAGGATAAGTGTGACTAGAGCACCATGAGATTAGATTTATTTATTTATTTATTTTATTTATTTTGAAAAAAAATTAATATTTATTTAAATTAAAAACAAAAATAAGAGGAAACATTAAAATGTGATCTCACGATGCTCCAGACAATTCTGTTAATTCCAAAAATTTGAAGTTGACGATTTTATTTTCATGAGTATATCTGTAAGATCATGTATGTCTTTATTTGAATTTGACAACGGCCTTACCATTTTGGCTACCCTTCGAGCCTCATCAACCCTTTCTTGTAGACACAAAACTTCTTCATCTTCAGTTTTGTACAGAGGAAGTTTCTTTCCAATCAGATGTTCAATCCTTTGGTATAATTCTACGTCATACTGAAACAAAACTCACATGATTTAAGAGGTCAATAGAATATTGTTAAACTTTATAAGGACAATTGTTTTAATTCTTTTAACTTAAAACATAGATACACACATTATTTAAGAAGGCAATAGAATATTGTTAAACTTTATATGGACAATTGTTTTACATCTTTTAACTTAAAATATAGATTCTAATGTTTTGAATAACAGAGAATTTTCCTTTTATTTTCTCAAATGCTCCGGCAAGTTGTTAAATATTTTTATACACATGTACAAAGGGCCTTCCTAAAGCAATGCCAATTTGTGAGCTTGATACATAAAAATACTGCTTGTCTATATTTTTGTAACTGTGGTGATTTCGATAAAATAATGTGGCTGTTGCTTTAAAAGCTTCATAATCTCATAAATAAAAATTGTAGTTACTGTTAACAAATTATAATTTATAAAAAAAGGTTTGCACAAATCTCTGTAATTTAAATTGAATATGTATCTTATTGCAATCTTCTGCAGTTTAAGAATTTGTATAATGTGTGAAGATATACCACCCCAGAAAATGACACTGTATTATCTTAGTAGTGATAGAAAATGACCATGATAAACTTTGAGTGCTGAATTTAAATCTGAATACTGCACTATAGTTTTTTATAGCAAACAATGATTTTGATAATTTGACACTAAGAAAGTTTACTTTAGAATTCCATGTTTGAATCCAGAAATACTTCCAAGATTTTGGTTTCATTGATTGAATCACAAGCTGCACCAGAAGGAAAGTTTGTTGATATATCAGAGATTCTGCTATTTGTTTTAGTTCGGAATGTAATGGTTTTTGAATAATTAAAATTCAGGCCATTTACTTAAAACCAATTAACAAGGTCCAGGAAGGTGTTTGTAACTTCAGGTTTTGACTCTGATATTGATCTTTGTTTAATTAATGCAGTTGTATCATCTGAAAATAGATACAATTTGGAAGAAATATGAAAGGTAAATTGTTAATAAGTAGAAGAAAAAGAAATGGTCCCAAAACAGACCCCTGAGGCACTCCATCAGTTAATTTTTTCAAAGAAGAGTAAAAAGACACTCCACTAGCAGTACTAATTTTAACTATTTGAAATCGGGGTTTTAAATACGTTTAAAAAAACAATCTTTCAGTTCCGTTGAACCCATAGAAATCTAGCTTTTCAAGTAACAAACTGTGAGGTACACAATCAAACGCCTTGAGGTACACATCAAAATGTCAGTGACCAATTAAAAAATGGTACTTGGGTCGATTTTCCTTTTTGAAATTCCAATTATCTACTATTAAGAATTTGATGTTTATCCAAATATTCTACCATTTCATTGAAAACAACTTTTTCAAGTAATTTTGAAAGAGTTGGTAAAAGCGACATAGGACGATAGTTATCTATTTGTTTACTATTGCTTTTCTTGAACACTGGTTTAATAAAGATTATAAATAACATAAACTAGATAATATTAAAAATTTAGCTTGTATCTATGATCAAATAAAACATGTTAACCTCTTCCATGACAGTGACACGCTTGTGGACATTAAGATATATTACAATTAAACCATTTCCAGGATCTTATATGTGCTCTATGGTACATTTGATGCCATTAATATGTCTTCAGATACTTAACCTGCTTCTAGCTTGTATTTTATTTGCTGTTGGTTTTTATGACTTCATTCAGTGTAGGAAGAATGATAATGATTTTGACATTGCACCATCTACAATGTACCAAGTTTCAAACTTTAAACTCAGAAACTTGTTTGGTAAACAATATTTTATTTCATTGTTTAAAATCTTTTTAAAATCAAACAAGATTCCAAAAATCAGACCTGAACCAATCTTACTGAAATAAATTTAACTAAGAAACCAGATTTTTCATATACTTTCTAAATGATTTAATTCATTAAACACTTTATGATTTGAACAAGAAATTCTTTGGTGCTAATCATACCACCAAGGTTTTACATTACCAAGGTAATAATTCTTGTACCTGCAGGTTTTACATTACTTAGCAATAAATAAAAGTGAAATAATGGGGAGGAGGGGTCTTGTTAAGGTTCTTTACAAACCTAGGAGACTAAAGATGTTTGTCAGATGAAAAGCTAAAAAAAGAGTTACATAGATAAAATGGGTTACCTGAGTAACAAAGGTAATAGCCTTTCCTGACCGGCCAGCTCGGGCTGTACGTCCAACACGATGAATGTAGTCTTTACTATGTGTCGGGATATCAAAGTTGATGACAACGTCTACATGAGGAATATCCAAACCCCTAAAATAATAAATTTCACTTTTAATAATTGGAAATACCAAATGAGAATTTTGTTTGTAAATTAAAAAAATGTATTTTAAGCAATAGTACTAACTAATTTTTCCAGATAATGTTTTGGTTGAGGTTCACTATTAATTTTCTCATTTTCGTTTTTACCATGCTGCATACATAAATTAAAAACTTACCCCAATGGCTAAACATTTTTTTGTCAAAAAATCATTTTTGTGATTGTGTAATAGTTTTTTAATTAGCATAATACGTGTTGGTATATATATACGGTACAAGTAAACATCACACAACACAAATTTATTACAATATAAGCACAAATATATTACAATACAAGTACAAAATGCACAAATATTACGGTGATTGAAGAATAATATTTGTGAATTTTGTACTTGTATTGTAATATATTTGTGCATTTTATGCTTATATTAAAATAAATTTGTGTTGTGTGACCTTTACTTGTAATGGATGTGTAATGTCAATTTATGACTGTCAGAAGTATTCTGCATATGTGGGAGGCTCAAAATAATTAATTTTTATGTATGTCTAGTCAGCCATCAGCCCCTGGTGAAAGACTGCCAAAAATTAATGTCCAAGATTTTTGTACACCACTTTATTTTGTAATAAACTAGTTAGTAATATAACGAATCAAGTACAACAAATTAAAAAGATTAAAAACGACTATTATCACGTCCAATTCTGACATTTTCCATAATTAGTCTAATCTGAGATAAATATTTCAAAACATGCTACAGAACACAATACAGGTTGGTCAGGGCGTTTGTAGAACATAAATACAGTATTTTAATTTTTCCTTCTTTGCAGTACATTCTACATATTTTTGATTCATTTTATACCTAATTTATTGAAAAATACAGTAATAAAAACTCCAAAAATAACCAGAACCAGAAACTAAAAACCATGTACTACTCGTTGGATACTGTAGAAGTGAGGGACCTACTGGCAAGCGAACCTGACAAAGGCTGGACAAAGACTGATTCAATAGTGTGAATGAGGCAGTATGGCCAACTAGACGGCCATCAGCCACCATGGGTGACAACTGCTTGGCCGACTAGACGACCTCACAGCCACTAGCGGTCGGACAGCACAGCCAACATTATGGACACATAGTACTGAATGTGTTAGTGTATTGTTACATTCACAAACATTTGTTAAGCTACATGATTTGGCTCCTATTGATAAAATTGTATTATTTTACTATCTAAATATTTTAGTTAAAATAACAGCCATTATATAAAACAGGGGCCTTGTCGATTTTTTTGGCTGCCATTTTTTTTCCATAGTAGATACATATCCTAGAAACAAGAATATCATATTTTTTTCTGCAGAAAAAATCAAGAAAATGAGGAAACATATATTTTTCCTTAATACTACATACTCCACCGATGCCTGAGGCATTGATTGCATCCCAGCCCGAAATACTGTTGACACCTCAAGCGTTGAGGATCACCAGTCGTATAAATCGATCAATTCTCGCTTATATACCAGTTATTAAACTTATTTACCAGTG